>PVLC010040953.1:0-13597 GCA_004027655.1 Graphiurus murinus
CGTGTGCTGCCTGTTCCTTCCACTCCTGCTGCGGCACTCAGCCTGCAGGGCCGTGCTGAAGTCACATCTTTCTGGCCCTGGTTGTGCTGGAAGCTTGTAGTACAGCCAGGTGTGGTGGTGCATACTTGCAATCCCAGCACATGGGAGGCTGAGACAGGAAGATTGTGGGTTTGCGGGCAGCCTCAGCAATTTAGTGAGGCCCTCTGCAACTTAGTGAGACCCTGTTTCAAAATAAAGAATAAAAAATAGGGCTGGGGATGTTGCTCAGAGATAGAATACCCCTAGGTTCGATCCCAACAGCACACACACCAAAGAAAAAGCCTACAGTATAAAGGCCATATTGAGTGGGAACAGGACTTCTGCAAAGACTCTGCCTTCCTCTCTGACCTCGCTTTGTGCCACTGGACCCTCCATTCTGGGACACCTGTGCATGTCAGGGGCACTGCCCAGCCAGGTTTCCGTGTGGAGTGGGCCCTGCAGAGGTGTTCACTGCCACTGCCTTCTCCTGCCCACGAGCCACACTGCACTAGCTCAAGGGCTGAGTCGGCTGCCTCTGCTGCGGGCACCCTCTGGGTCCTCCACAAGCAGCAGCGGGCAGACCTGCCACACTCCGGGCAGCAGCCAATGCAGTCACATGCCACGTGTACTGAGCGCTTCACATGCCGCGGCCACTCGTCCCCTCCACAGGGCAGGCGCCATCATCACAGCGTCTCACACAACCCCCAGCCGCTCACGCCCCTCCTCCCCTGTCCCTCCCTCGCAGTCCCTTTCTGAGATTGGTAGTGACACCTTTATCTATGGACACATTTCTCAAGCCTCCTTTCCCCCTCCCCACCTCCCGCGCCCAATTTCACCCACTCTTTTACTGTTTTCTCTCCTCATTTGACTAAAGTCCCTTTTGCTTCTGTTTGTTACATCCCTTGACTTTCAAGGTGGGCTGACCTCACTTAGCATAATATTCTCTAGTTCCATGAATTTTCCTGCTAATAACATACTTTTGTTCTTCTTTACGACTGAGTATACACCACATTTTCTTAATCCATTCCTCTGTGGAGGGACCCCTAGTTTGCTCTGGCTATTGCCAATTGTGCTGCCATAAACACAGATATGCAGATATCCCCATAGTAATCTGGTTTAAACTCTTTGGAAAGACACCGAAGAATGGCACAGCTGGGTTATGTGCTGCTTCCACTCCTAATTTTTTGAGGAACCTCCATTCTGGTTGATAATCCCACCAACAGTGTATAAAATGCCGTTTTCACATCCTCGCCGCCATTTATTACTGGTTTCTTCTTGATGATTGCCAATTCACTTCTCATAGAGGTGAGCACCTCCCCTCCTTCTTGAAGCACCCAACAGAAACCCCAGTCAGCCGACCTCGAGGCCACAGCACACTGTGCTGCGGTCAAGACGATGGACCATCCAGGCTGACTACCGTTCCACCTCCGGTGCTTGGCATTGGGAAGATCCAGGCCACCTGGGAGAGAAGGACCCACCTTAGTCACACTCCAACCCGACTCTCTGGCGAGGGCAAATGGTCCCAACATTAGCTTTGTTTTTTCTTCATTATAAAGTAATATCAGATCACCATTTTTTAAAATCAGGAAGGCACAAAGAAAAAAAGTTCCTGTTCTCTTATCACTCAGAAAGTGTTTCTGTGCATATCTTTCAGACCTTTTCTAGTCATACAAACCACAGAAGAGGATTGTACTCACATTTCATCACTCACTATGCTGCAAACACATAGGGAGCCACTGCCAGTATCCAGGAGACTCCAGGGCAAGGTCCTCTGCCTTGAAGCTATAAAACTTGGGATGGGCCAGGTTTGGCGGTGCACACCTGTAATCCCAGTACTTGGGAGGCTGAGAAAGGAGGATCACAGGTTCACAGCCAGCCTCTGAAACTTAGTTTCAAAATAAAATAGGACTAGGGGTGTAGCTCAGAAGTAGAATGCCTCAGACTCAATCTCCAGTACCACACACAGAAAAACCTTGGGACAGTCATTCTCTGCCGCGGAGGCCATTCTGCACGCTACAGTACGCTTAGCAGCATCCACAGCAACTGCTCTCTAGATGCCAAGAGCAACACCCCCACTGGGTCTCATGACCAAAACTGTCTGCAGCAGCGCAGCGTGCTCCCCCAGGGGCAAAGTGCACCTGCTGGGCGCTATGATCCCTGAGCAAAAACACAAAAAGGTTACAAAAAAATTCCAATAAACCCTGGTATTTTGCATCTAATCCTCAACTTCCAGAGGTGGCTGGGGACCTTACACCACTGTATAGAGGCTAAACTGAGGCTGAGGCCTGGAGGCCAACACACAGCAGATCAGGCCCTGAACATAGGGCGCAGGGGCATGGCCTGCACAGGGCAGGGTCCACACACACTGAGGAAGGCAGCCCTCCAGGTGTGCAGGGGTGTATCCTGCGGTCTGTGTGGCTCTGCCCCAAGCGCCCCTGCCCCACCCTGCTTCTCACCTCTGTCATGGTGAATACACTTGCTCTCACCCCTTCCATGGAATGGCAGAGCCAGCTCCATTTATAAAAGAAATACATAAGCAAATACATCAATGAAGGGCTGCCTTTCTCCCCCAAACAGTGCTGATCCAATCACGGAGGAGACAATCATCACAGGAGGTAGCAACAGATGTGGGGGTGTTGTCAGTGGTGGGGCTGAGAGGCAGGAGGGAGCCACACAGGGAACCCCCCCACCGAAGCCTCCGGGGGCAGGAAAACTCCACTGGACAGCACAGCGCTTTCCAGCCAGTCACCAGAACCTCCCAGGCTGGAAAATCTCACAACTATATAGGCATACACAGAAGGCTGTCATTGCCTTCATTTTCTAAAGGATTAAAAAATGTCCCATACATAAACATCATCTGATAAAAATCAGATCAGGATCAAAGCCAAAGTAGGGGATGGTCACTTATGAAATCACATATCAACACACACAGCTACAGCCGGGCGTGGTGGCGCACGCTTGTAATCCCAGCATTTGGGAGGCTGAGACTGGAGGATCTGGGTTCTAGGCCAGCCTCAGCTGCTTAGTGAGGGCCTCTGCAACTTAGTGAGACCCTGTTTCAAAATAAAGAATAAAAAAACTAGGGCTGGGGGTGTAGCTTGGAGGTAGAATACCCCCAGGTTCCATCCAGTACTGAAAAAAACAGAGCCAGGTGTGGTGGCACATGCTTGTAATCCCTGCATTTGGGAGGCTGAGACCAGAGGATCCGGGTTCATGGCCAGCCTCAGCTACCTAGTGGGGAACTCCACAACTTAGTGAGACCCTGTTTCAAAATAAAGTATAAAAAATAGGGATGGGGGTATAGCTCAAAGGTAGAATGCCCCTGAGTTCAATCCCCAGTACTGCAAAAAACAACAAAAAACCAAACAGCTACATGCACCAGCATATATGACATGCAACTGCAAAGATCCATGACAATTCCACAGAGTGCCTCCGCCTGCTGGGAGGTGGGCGCAGCCACTTCCCTCCTTCAGGGGAGGCAGCCTCATATTCTTTGGTCTTCTGCAGAGACAGGGGACTTTTTTAGCCTCACAAAAGTGGCCAAAAGTATTTCATAGGATGAAACTAAAACACATTGTTTAACAGCTTACGGCACTGTAAGAAATAAACATTTAAACAAAGATTCAGTCCATTTAAAATATGCTTCAGAATCAAGGAAATGAAATATTACACTTATTCATCATCTTTCACCACTGTGCCAGAATGCAAGAACTCTGGTCTGGGCACCAGCAGGAGTTTATTCAAAGGACATAGAAGGGCTCCACCTTTTGCTGCAGGAGAGGCCTGACTATAGTCTCTGGAGACAAACTAGGCAGGAGACAGAATAAGAAAAGTGCCTGGTCTCTATGGCTTGCTGTGCAAAACCTAACTCATGGCATGGCTGAGAAAATGCTTGAAACTGTGGATCTACAGATGGCCAGCTCAGTCATGGTATATTCCCAACCCTTAAGGCAATACCAACAACCACCTTCCCTAAACCTCAAGATCCTCAGCTGAGCCAGCCAGGAGGGAACCCCAGCAAAGGCGCAGGGGACATGCAAGGGGAAGGATGTAAGGCCTGGAGCAAGAGTTTTATTTCAAAAAGGACTGAGAGCAAAAATAAATGGTGTGTGTGTGTGTGTGTGTGTGTGTGTGTGTGTGTGTACATGAGTATGTTCTATCTCTTGAAAGACTTACTATCTCCCTCTTCCACATCTGTGACCTGACCCCTTAATCTCTACAGAATTGAGACAGCCAACTTCAGAGCATACCAGAAACCTGGGGAAAGGGTAAGGCCACTCACCTGGGCCTGAACACATCACTACGATGCTCAAAGAATTGTGGGAATGATCCAAAAGAAAGGAGGGCACTGCTCAGAGGCTAGTACTGGTGAACTCTTGCCTCTCCATGTGCCCTGCATCCTGCAGCAAGGCAGCCAGATCCCCCACTCCTCTTGCTTGGATGTGAAGCGGGCCCACTGGGCCTTTAAGCCACATTGTGCTCACACCAACATTAGGTGCTCACTGATCCAGGAGCAATGCCTCTGCACAAGATCAAGGAAGATGACGCGGTGATATTAGCTGATCTGACTTTGAGGTTGCAGTTTCTCTTACACACGCATGCACCCACACACACACATGTCCACAGGAATCAGGAGAGAACCATCAGACTCTTTCTCATTCCACACAAAAGAAGAACAGGATTTCACAGCTCTTTCTTCTACAGGTCCCTCCATTGGCCTCACACACCCAGCCAGCCACCCCAGACTCAGCCCAGCACTTAGGACATTCCAGGACATACCCAGGCCATGGACATACTGCACTTAAAGGCCACCCTTGCTGAGGAGAAGAGCAAACCCAGAGTGCTTGCTTAGGTCCCAGATCAGCTGTTTCCCTGATTTACCAGGTTCTTCTAGGACCTATCTCCCACAAAGCCTGACATCCTTCCATTTCTACAAAGGTTCACATGGGACTTTGCCCACCTGGTCAATTTTTCAAGCCTACTGACTAGAGGAAATGTCTATATTGGATAAAATATAAGCTATATTTTTATGAATAAAAGCACAAAGACAAGTTTTATACAGCATTCAATTCCAGTGTCAGAAAATTTTCAAAACTGGAGATATATAGTTATGGCCATTGAACATGCATTCCATTTTACTCAATGGCCCAGCGAGAATTGTATACTTCTAAGTGCCAGCAGGGGTCGTGTTTCTGACCTTGGTGTTACTCACCTGGGTAACTGCTGGATACAGTGGCAGCAAATTACACAAGTAGTAGATGTAGACATACTAAATTTCATATTCTATTTATTTACTTACTTTTAAAAACCAGTACTTTCTAGAAAATGAGAGAATTAGTATGCAACTCCCAGAGCTATACTAGAACAGACCTCCCCCTCCAGGCAGTACATGGCCTGTATCTGTCTGGTTATAGAAGCCGTGTGGCTTTCACAGTGCCCAGGGTCTAAACTCTAGACTGTTCAACACCAATACATTCATCCAGTCAACATTCACAGTCACTACAGCATGAGTGTCAGTCACATGCATTAGGTCTGAAAATACATACTTTCGTATACATCAAGGTAATTAGAGTAGACTTCTGAACTGACAACTAATTAAGCTTCAGCACTATTATAAATAGTTAAAGTCATAAAATATTTAATTATTTTTGTATACATGTGTCACTAAAGAGAATTATGGTTTCTTCTGCAAAGCTGTACTACATGCAATGTAACAGATAGTAATACTCATGGAAGGTAAATATTAAAATAAAAGTTAAAAGGTTGGATGTGGTGACACACACTTGTAATCCTAGTATTTGGGAGGCTGAGACAGGATAATCACAGGTTCTTGGCCAGTCTCAGCTACTTAGTAAGGTCCTTCCCAACTTAGTGAGACCCTGTTTCAAAATAAAGGGAAAAAATAGGGTTGGGCATAGAATGGCTTGGAGGTAGAATGCCCCTGAGTTCAATCCCCAGTACTGCAAAAAAAAAAAAGTTAAAAAGGAAGCTGGCCATGATACACTCCTGTAATCCCAGTACTTGGGACTTGACAAGACTTTCAGCAATCTATAGTTCCAAATTTCATATATATAAGCATATATATATATATATATGCTTATGTGTTTCACTATATATACATAAAAAGACATTTCACTAAAAATATTATCGGTTAACATGCAATGGGTTTATGATACTTTAAAATGAATGTAGTCTTAAATTTCTCAGTTTTAATTCCTAATAGGCCAAATATTGGTAGCTAAAGTCCACTGTTATAGGGTGATTTGGTGGGTTAGCATAAGGAAGGCTATCTTATGAGAGCAGCCATGTAATGTTCTAGGGTGGAAAATTACCACCCCACCTGTGGGTAACTAAAGCCTGGGAACAAAAGACAAGCTAGGTCACCATGCCCCTCTTGAACTCCTGCCCAAACTCGAATCCTGGAATCGTTTGTTTCAAATCTATGAACCTCATAGGGGGACTTTCCACTATGCACTAGCCAATCAATGTAAAGGTCACATATCCGCCCCCTCTTGTGTATATAATATCCATGATCATAAGGCTTGGGGTCTCTGCCTGTCCAACTATTGTTTTGGGTATGGCGGGGGCCCAGATTCGAATCTGAAATAAATTTTGTTCGCAACTCCCCACTGGTCTTCTCGTGAGTTTACTCACTAACTTTTGGAGGCCCCAGCAAGATTCCCCTCTTAGGGGAGAGGTTTTTTTTTTTCTCTCTCTCTCTCTCTTTTAAAAAAAGGCCTCGGATGGACCCCCATGGAGTTCGAACCTGAGTGCACACCTGTCTTGGAGTCCTGCATGGCGCTGGTATGTCAGTCTTGGTTCCCTCTGGTTTCCGGTTCAGTTTCTGGAGCTCCCAGGGGCTAGAGTCTGTGGACTGTGGGACACCACGTTAAAGTCCCAGACGTGACTCTAGGAGTGACAACTCCACAGAGTCCTGGTTCTGATTCTGGTTTGGTGAATGAGTGAAAAGGCCTTGTGAGAGTGTAATCATCTTTGTTCTGTCTTACTTGTGAGTAAACATCTTTCGATTCATCCTCTCCCTCTAGGCCAAGATAGGACAGGGCAGATCGAGTGAGGGGGCTATTTTGACCCCACTTGAGTGTCTAGCCAAGAATTTTGCAGACTTTAGGAGGAGAGCCAAAGGTTATGGAGCCTCCATTGATGTTTTCACACTGAGAAAATTGTGTGAAAGAGAGTGGCCATCTTTTGGGGTGGGATGGCCTGAGGAGGGCACTCTTGACTCAGGAATCTGTCAGGCAATCCATGATGTCATCTTTGGGCGACCGGGCCAGCCTGACCAGATGCCCTACATAGAGATTTGGAATGACATAATTTGGGATAATCCCCGGTGGCTCCGCAAGTGTGGGGGCCACAAAAAGGCAGGGGTACTGAAAGAGGCCCCTAAGCCCATTTTGGTTTCTGCTGCCAATCGCAGAAAAGACCTGAAGGGAAAGAGGACCCCATCCCGGCCCTCAGCTCCTGTCTTGTCAGTGCCTGAGTCACCCCCCAGAGTGCCGGGGGCCAGCCCTCAAAGAAGCAGTAGAGCCTGGAGGTCCCTCGTTTGGTGGAGATTGAGACGAGGTCGAGAGCGAGTGAGAGTATGCTTACACACCATGTATGTTAAGACGCATCTGTGTTAATTCATCTGATATTTATGCTCATTACAACAAGGTATTCAAAAAGAAGAATTTTTACAGCCTTGTTTTTCCCTAGAGTTAAGTGGGTACATTTTCAACTAGAAAGGCTATTTCCTATAGGTGTTTGCTAAGATTAGGGGAGCAGCAGAAAAAATACAAAAGTGTAAATGAATTAGTAGCGAGCAGGAACAGCGAAGGAGGAGCAGGGTTAAAGGTTAAAAGTGAAGAAGAACTATTCATTAGATAAATCTTTCCTATTTGCTTAGTCAGCTAAAAGATAGTTAATAAGTTTTAGGTAAGCGGAGAGTTTGGCAAGTTCTCTGTCTTAAAGCTTCCTTTACTTATGATAAGAAACCTAAGTTCTTTTGACTTAGCTGCCAGTATTTGTAGAGTTAATGGATACCTCTGAACCAGGCCTAGACCTTTGTTCTCCTTGATGACTAAATCTGTACCGCATCCTGAGCCTCTTAAAAAATCTTTTAATGTGGAAGCAAAGCCCAAATTTCCAGAATAAAATAATGTAAAGTGAGAAATGTCACACATCCCTTATTTAGCAGGCCAAGCCTTGCACTTAGACCTTACTGGTTAAGGGAACGTCACACCAAAGTTAGGCATTTTGGGGGGGATGCACCCCCACCATACCAGGGATCTCAGACATTGATGATTCAAGGGACCACCCTGCTCCTAAATCCCTGTATCTACCCTTGCCAGAGAGCATGGTGAACGTGGGCAGTCCTCCTCACACTCGATCTGGCACTCACTTTGGGGCTGCGGCAGAGGGGGTCAGGGAGGCTGATTCTGCTGAGTAACTGCTTCTGTCTGGCACTCGCTTTGAAGCTGCGACGGAGGGAGTAAGGAAGGCCAATTCTGCTGAGTGGCTGCTTCAGTATGGCTTTGAAGCCGCGGCTGCGGGGACCTTCCCTGCCGGGACATTCTCCCTTAGGGAGGTAGGAGAGGCTGATTCTGCTGGGCAACCGCTCCAAACCTATGTCTCATTTAACACTTCAGACCTTTATAACTGGAAGAATCAAAATCCCCCATTTTCTGAAGATCCAGAGAGGGTCACCTCCCTTCTGCAGTATGTTTTCTATACCCATCAACCCACCTGGGATGACTGTCAGCAACTCTTGGGCACTCTTTTTACCCAAGAGGAAAGGGAATGAATAAAAGCAGAGGGGAGGAAACAAGTCCAGGATCACCGTGGTGACTCCACTTCTGACCAAGGACTGATAGAGAAGGCTTTTCCCTCTAGTTGACCCAGATGGGACCCCAATTCTCATGCAGGAAGTGAGTCCCTTGACCAGTACCACCAGATTCTATTGCGAGGCATCTGAGCAGCTGCCTGGAAGTCCACCAATCTCACAAAAGTAATTGAGTGCAAACAGGGACCGAATGAGAGTCCCACTACATTCCTGGAATGCCTCTGTCAGGTCTACAGAATCTGGACACCCATTGACCCCAAGGCCCCATATAATGGACCGGCTGTGGCCTTGAAATTTGTATCCCAGTCAGCCCCCAACATTAGAAAGAAATTATAAAAACTAGAGGGATTTAAAGGAAAGTCGCTCACAGAGCTGGTGGCAGTGGCCCAAAGAGTCTTTGAAAATTGGGAGGACCCGGCTCAAGTTACAGCTGAGTTGAACAAAAAGGTGACTAGGATCCTCTTGGCCAGAGAAGGAAAGGGAGGAACCTGGGGGAGAGAACGGAGGTTCGACAGGAACAAGGGCAGGGGCGGAAGCCTCGGGAAGGACCAACGTGCTTATTATAAACAGACAGGACACTGGAAGTGGAAATGCCCCAAGCGCAAGAAAGAGGAGGCAGAGCACCGAGGGGCCCCTGTACTTGTTGGAATAGACTAGGAAACTCAGGGCCCCCAACACCCCCAGGAGCCCAGGGTAAAACTCTCGGTAGGGGGTGAAGTTATTGATTTTCTGGTAAACACCGGGGCTACCTATTCAGTAGTATAACACCCTGTCGGCCCATTGACCAAGGACAAAACCCAGATTGTGGGAGCAACAGGAAAGCCAAAAAGCTACCCAAGGTCCCTGGGCCAAATTGCAGACTTAGGCAGAGGGTTCAAGAACTCCCCGACACTGCTTGACGAGGCGCTCAGCCAGGACCTACAGGACTACCGAGCAACTCACTTGGACATTACGCTTCTCCAGCACGTGGATGACCTCCTAGTGGCCTCAGCCACCCGGGATGGGTGCGTAGCAGCCACTAGGGACCTGTTGCAAACTCTTGAGGCTTTCAGGTACTGGATATCTGCAAAGAAGGCGCAGCTTTGCACCCAGGAGGTGACCTATCTGGGCTACAAACTGCCCGGAGGGAAAAGAATGCTGTCTGAGGGCAAGATCCACGCAATCCTACACATCCCTGAACCCAAGACCAAAAACAGGTACGGGAGTTTTTGGGGGTGGTGGGCTACTGCAGGTTGTGGATCCCTAGCTTCGTTGAGATTACCAACCCCATGCACGAGCCTACAGCAGGGGGAGACACCCCTTGGAATTGGACCAAGAGAGAAGAAGAAGCCTTCCTGACCCTGAAAGAAGCCCTGGTGAGTACCCCTGCCCTGTCTCTCCCCAATTTGGACAAGCCTTTCCAATTGTATGTAGCAGAGGTGAAGGGAGTGGCTAAAGGGGTGCTGACCCCTACCTTGGGGCTGTGGAAACAACCTGTAGCGTACCTCTCCAAAAAACTGGACCCAGTAGCCGAGGGCTGGGGAGGTGGTATAAGGAGGGGCTAGTCCCTGCTGGTTGGTGGGAGGAAACTTTTCTAGGTTGGGCATTGGGAGGTGTGGCCCAAAGCTCTTACTCAGCCTCCACTAGATTCCTAGGCTGTTAGAGACAATGCTTAATTACCCATGTTTTGTTAAAACCAGCCATGCATTGTGTGCTGACAGTACAGACCTAGGAAACAAAAACCCGGATCTAGACGCCTATGACACTTGTACTGAGCTATGATTGAGTGGCTTTGGTACAATCAGGAGATTAAGACAATAGGTCTTGTAGGGGCTACAAAACCTCATGTAATGTTCTGTGTGTTATGTTGCCATTGTATCAGCTAACGTTCCCACATTACTTCTCTTGTATGAGCTAACTTTCCCATGTTCTTTTTCTTGTATAAGCTTCCTGGTGTCATGGTATAAAAAGGTCCTGTGAAATAAACTTGAGGCTGCAGTATTGACTGTCAGCCCTCCCAGTAATGACTTAGTATTGACTTTGTCTTTAATCCTCACTCCCCTCTTCAGGATTGTTCAACTTTGTCGCGGGTTTGACAGGTGGTGCCAGAACAGGGATCTGAAGACTGGGGAATCTGTGAAGGACACCACATAAAATAAGGTACCGAAAGCTGAGGGTGAGTGGTGATTTACTGGGAGTTTGTAATATAGTAGAATATGGGACAAGGAAGTAGCTGGCTGCTTTTTGTACTTATGCTTAAAAATATGTTGCAAGCCCGGGGGACTAAGGTAGGGCAACAGCAACTTCAGAGATTTTTGCTTTTTTGTGGAAGAAGTTTGCCCTTGGTTTCCTGAAGAAGGCACTGTAAATATAGAAACATGGCAAAAGGTAGGACAGAAATTACAAGATTATTATGATGTCCATGGCCCAGAAAAGACTCCAGTAGATACCTTTAGCCTGTGGACTCTAATTCGAGACACCTTTGATTTTAGACATGAAAAAGAAAAGATGCTGGATGTTAAGGGGGATGATCAGGAGAGGGATATTCCTGGACCTTCTGCTCCTCCAAAAGCTCTAGATGCTTTTCTATCCCCTCAGGATAGTGAGGAGGAAGAGGATTAATTGCTCTAAACCAGCCAGCAAGCCCAGAACCTAAATGTAAAGAGGTTGCCCAAATCTGGTGCCTGTTATCAGACATTACTCACCAGCTCTGTAAAATTCAGTCAGGAGATGTCGTTGCAACCCCATCTACTCCTCCCTCTCTTATTGCTGGTCTGGATCCCCCTGAGAAACCAGTTTTGCCTGTTCCTGTTATTGCAACTGTTCATAGGAATTCTTCACAGTTTCACCCTGTTCCTGCTGTCTTACCCTCTCACTCCCCACTACAGGCTGCTCTCCAGCAAGCCACCGACACCGGGGAAGATATTTCTGGTTTCCACCTGTATCCAGTGGTAGAGGAAACCAATGCTCAGGGGCAGGTCATGCGACAGCATGCTCCTAGAGCTTGGAAACAACTAAAGGAATTAAAAACTGCTTGTTCTCAATATGGACCTACTGCTCCATTTACTCAGGCCCTGTTAGAATCTTTATCTACTGATGCTCTATGTCCTTCTGACTGGAAGCAGTTAGCGAAAGCCTGTTTATCAGGAGGAGATTATTTGCTATGGAAGTCAGAGTATGCAGAGCAGCGCCAGCATACAGCAGATGTAAATCGGGCGCAAGCACAGAATAAACAAAAGGCAACCACATTTGATATGCTAGCAGGGGAAGGTGCTTTCAGTGACACCAGTCAACAGTTAAATTGGGAGCCTGGAGTATATGCCCAAATTAATGCCGCTGCAAAAAGAGCTTGGTTTAAGTTACCCTCAAGTGGATGGCAGATGGAAGACTTGTCTAAAGTTAGGCAAGGACCTGAAGAACCTTACCAAGACTTTGTCTCTCTGCTCTTGCAGACAGCCAGCCGCCTGATTGGTGATGGGGAGGCTAGCCTTGTGTTGGTAAAACAATTAGCTTATGAAAATGCCAATACTCCTTGTAGAGCTGTGATTAGACCAATTAGAAAAAGGGGTAATCTTTCTGATTACATTCGATTATGCTCTGATATAGGCCCATCTTATACTCAAGGAATTGCTATGGCTGCTGCTTTTCAAGGAAAAACTGTCCAAAAGATTTTGTTTCAAAAAACTAGAAATCACAAAGGGCATACTGCAGGCCCCCCTGGCAGTTGTTATGTTTGTGATCAAATGGGTCATCAGGTTAGACATTGCCCTAATAAACCCTCCGATAAAGGACAAAAAGGCCCAGGACTCTGTTCAAAATGTAAAAGAGGAAGGCACTGGGCACTGGGCTAATAAATGTAAGTCTAAAACTGACAATATGGGAAAACCTCTTGTCCCTCAGCAGTCGGGAAACTGGAGGAGGGGCCAGCCCCAGGCCCTGTCCAAATGCTATGGGGCTCTCCAGGCATTCGTCCCCGAGCAGCAACAAAACAATCCGTTCAAGACCTCTACCGAGCAACCTCAGGCAGCACAGGATTGGACCTCTGTTCCTCCACCTACACAGTACTAACTCCTGAAATGGGAATACAGGCCTTACCCATGGGAGTTTATGGCCCATTATCATCGGGCATGGTGGGTCTTTTGCTAGGTCACAGTAGTGTCACTATGACTGGGTTGTTGGTAGCTCCTGGTGTTATTGATGCTGATTTTGAAGGAAAAATCAAAATTATGGTACTCTCCCCGTCTCAAATTTCTGTAATCAGCAAGGCCAGTGCCTTGCTCAATTAATTTTGGTTCCTCAGGCCAAAATTGATAACACAGCTTTAAAAAAGAAAAGAGGCACTAAAGGTTTTGGATCCTCAGACGCTTACTGAATTCAACCATCGGCTCTCAGAAGCCTGAGCTTTGTCTAAAAATAAATGGGCGATCCTTCACTGGGTTGCTGGACACCGGGGCCGATGTGTCTGTTATAACTGCTTTAAAATGGCCTGATCACTGGCCAAAACAACCTACTATTACAGATCTCCAAGGCATTGACCAGACTCATAACCCAGAAAAAAGTTCGATATATTGACTTGGACAGATCCTGAGGGACACTTTCCGACCCTACATTGTGCCAAAGCTTCCAGTTAATCTTTGGGGACGAGATGTTATGGAAAAAATGGGAGTTTATTTGTATAGTCCTAATTCTATAGTTACACAGCAAATGTTTCAACAAGGATTTCTACCAGGGAAGGGATTGGGTGTAAAAGGGCAATGAATA
>PVLC010040954.1:0-13606 GCA_004027655.1 Graphiurus murinus
CCCCTGGTTGAGTGGTGCTGAGCCTTCTAATCCTGCCTTGGTCTTCTGCGAACCGATGTCCATGCTGAAGCTACCTAGGGGCTGCTGGTTACAGTCAACCAATTAGCTCACAAAAGGATACTTACCATTTTGAAGATTCCAAGAATCTTAGGATCTGAATATCAGGAAACAAGGATGAAGACAAATACATATTTCATATTATCACACCACTAAGAGAGACTGAGAATGTGACGGGCTCCACTGGTGAGTGTCCTGTGAATGGAAGCTTCTTGCCATTATTATTAGACTCTCCCAGACAAACCTAACTTCTCTTTGGTCTCAGCCAGAGCCAGCTGGTTACTGAGGAGACCCCCATTTGTGATACTGACTGGCTCTGGGGCATGATCTTCTCTGGGGGGCCTTTGGAGGTGGCTTCAGAGGGTCCCTGCACTTAGCCAGCTCCCCCCAGGGTCGGTCTGGCCCTGCTCTAGACTCTATCCCCGCCCCCTGGGGGGTCACAGCTTTGTTTTCTTCTAGATTTCCAAACCCTGTGGTTGCCTTGCCTCGCTAAAAGGGGAAGGAGAGGATCAGCCCAAGGAGGAGGAGGAGGAAGAGGAAAACAAGACAAACAGCCAGCGCAGGAGAGAAGAGCGTGTGCTTGGTGGTCCCTGTCCCTAGGACGAGCAGCTGGGAGCCCAGTGCCCTGCCGCCTTTCAGCCCTGCCTCAGCCCGCTGCTTCCCCAGGTGGCCATGGGCCCAGGGGCTCTGCTGGTCCTGCTGGTGGCTGCAGCTCGGCCTGGTAAGAGCAGAAGTGGGAGCTTTGGTGGGAATGTGACAGACAGGACCCTGTGACAGGACTCTGAGAGCCCTTGCCCCACTGGGGTCCCCACTCTATGCTGAGTATCCTCAGCACTGGACTGCAGGTTTGTAATTATCTACTTTGGAAGGGCAGTGGAGTTTGGGAAAAGAGGGTGCAGGTGGGTGGAATCGGCCTCCCCAAGGCTGAGGGTCTGTCACAATTTAGCCTTTGACTTGCTGTGTGTCCTGAGCAAGTCCCTGACACTCTCAGGACTTCGGCACCCACATCCACTCAGCGGTGGAGCTGGAGCAGTCGTGCTGGGCTAAAGCAATGGTTCCGAACTTTCCTATGCATACAGGAAATTGCCCGGGCCTCTTGTTACAAGGCAGATTCTGACTCCATAGGTCTCAAAGGTGACCTGAGGTTCTGCACTTCTGACAGGCTCGTAGGAGGGGCTGAGGCTGTTGGTCAGGCTCTGCACTGAGCAGAGAGGCCCTAGAGAGCCCCCGATGGCTCTACCAGCTCTGCCACTGTGGTTCCTCCTGACAGGGCTGACTCAGAAGGCCCAATGGGGCAGTGGTCCTTCCTTGGGAGGCTTGGGTAAGGGGCCAGGAAAAGACAGGAGGTTGGCCTTGTTAGCCCAGGAGTGGGGGATTTGGTGAGAGAGAGGTAGAGGGCTGGAGGGGGCCTGGGGAATGCTAGCAAGGGTCTCCCCAGCCAGCATTCTCGGACATAGATGTGCAGGTCTCCAGAAGGGGTCTCAGGAAGGGAGCTGCATGGGCATCCCACCCGGCTCCACCCTCCAGGTGTTCCCATCTGCAGAACTTCCACTAGGAGAGTGCCTGACTACAGGGAAGGGGTCCGTGTGTTTGGGCTGTTGGCCCCGTGGACAGATGTGCTTCATGTGGTGGCGCCTGTTCATACACAGGGGTCCTGGGGGAGGTGAGGGTTGGTGGGGGGGAAGGGTGGTCTCACTCTGGCCTCCCTACAGGAGGTTTCTGGGGAGTTGGTATAGCTGGTCCCTGGCTTGTGTGCTTGTTCTCTTTGACTGGGATGTGTTCTACGTGCATCAGGAAGCACGGATCCTCTAAGTGTGCAATGTGATGAGGTTTGACAAATGCTCATGCTTGTATACCCACCATCTCGAGTAATATAGGGACTATTCCTCTCTCCTAGAAAGTTCTGTGGCTTGATTTCACTACCTTGTCTTGTCCTCACCCCAGGAACCTGCCTGTGGGGTAGTGTGTGCGTGTGTGTATGTGTGTGTGTGTGTGTGTGTGTGTGTGTGTGTGTGTACGCACACGTTCATATAGTGGGCTGTCCAGTGTCCAGCTCTGGAAGAAAGGAGATGTGGCAAGGGCTGGAAACCTTAGTTTCCAGCGTAGCAGACTGGTAGTGAGTCAGTGGGGCTGTGGGGGTGCTGGGAGGGGTAGGGGATGGTTCTGGAGCACCCAGAGACAGGGAGGGGCTCTCTTCTCCACCACACAGGAGCTCGGGACTGAGGAGGGGCTATGTTCAAGGAGCAGTACAGGCGTGCGTGCAGGGGAGAGGAGGGGAGACTAAGGAGTCTCCTGGGAGCTGTTGAGGGAGGCCTCTGTCAAACAAATGGCAAGGGGCGGGGCTGGGGGCCTGGGGGCCTAGGAAGAATTTGGGAGCTGAGATAAAAGAGGCAAAGAATGGACAGGTGCAGGAGAGCCCCTGGTCAGTGTTAATCAAGCCCCCAGCTCAGAGGCCGGGGGGGGGGGGCTAAGCAAGCCTCCCTTCCCACTAGACAAGCCAACAGGAGGAAGTGGGCAGCGGAAGCGGACAGTGCCAGCCCTGTCCTGCGTGAATAGCAGGGACCACAGGACAGGACAAAACACGACAGACGCCTTTCCCTGACCACATTTCCAAGAGGCCAATGAAGGGCTGGAGGAACAGGCTGGGTGAGGGGAAGGGAGAAGCTGCCTGTAAGAAGAGGCAGATGCAGAAACAGGAAGGAGCGCTGAATCACAGAACCCGAGACAGTGGGAGGTTTTGCTCACAGCCTGTGACTGTTGAAAGTTAAAATCTTTAGGTATCAGAGTAGCAGACCCAGAAAGGGCATTAGAAATGTAGCAATGGAAGCATTGTTGGGGCGGAGCTCAGCAGAGCTCTGGGGTGGGCCTGGGGTCCTTCCCATCAGAGAGAGGGGTACTCTGAGGGTAAGCAGCCTCCCAGCTGGAAAGGGAGAAGTGGGTTCCAATCAGAGCCCAGGGAACCACCCTCCAAGCTAGTTCCTGCAGCAAAGTCCATCCTGGGTGATAGGGCAGTGCTGATATTTGCCAAAAGACTAAGAAATGGCATTTGTCTGTGGCAGTAGGCAGTTCATTCAGTGTGTGTGTGTGTGTGTGTGTGTGTGTGTGTGTGTGTGTGTGTGTGTTACTGGGGATGGAATCCAGGGGCATTCTACCTCTGAGCTACACCCCCAGGGCTATTTTATTCTTTTGTTTTGAAACAGGGTCTCACTAAGTTGCTGAGGCTGGCTACAAACCTGTGATCCTCCTGTCTTAGCCTCTCAAGTACTGGGATTACAAGCGTGTATCACCACATCTGTTTTGTTTGTTTGTTTGTTTTTAATGGTACTAGAGATTGAACCCAGGAGCATTCTACCTTGGAGCTATGCTCTGGCCCTTTTTATTTTTATTTTGAAACAGAATTGCTATTGTTAAGGCTGGCCTCCAAGCTTCGATCCTCCTGCCTCAGTCTCCCAAGTACTGAAATTATAGGCATGCACTACCGCGCCTAGCTCATGAATCCTCTCTCCTGACTAGGAGCTCCGGCAGAAAGGCTGTGTGTTTCTGATGGGTTCTAAATTGGAACATAGTCAAGCCATCCTGAAATTCACCTTTCCAATTTTGGGCTCTAGGGAGGGGTCAGGGGTTGGAGGAAGACACATTTAGAGTGTTTGTATCCTGGCATGATGGCGCATACCTGTAATCTCAGTATTTGGGAGGATCACAGGTTTGAGGCCAGCCTCAGCAACTCAGCAAGGTCCTCAGCAACTTAGCAAGACCACACTAGCTCGGGCCCGGTCAGTGCATCACAGTCACTGGCCTTTCCCTCCACAGTGTTTCTTGCCTTCCCTCCTGGGATTCTCTTCCTCCCTGCACGTGAAGGCTGGTCGCAAGACCTGTTTCAAAATTAAAAAAAAAAAAAAAAATTAAAAGTAGGGCTAGGGGTATAGCTCAGAGGTAGAATGCCCCTGGGTTCGGGCCCCAGTACCACACACACACAGTGTCAGTATCCTGTGTGGTGGTGCACATCTGTAATCCCAGAAGGCTTGGGAGGCTAAGGCAGAAGGATAAAAATTTGAGCTAGCCTGGACGATTTAGTAAGACCCTGTCTCAAAACAAAAAGTAAAAAGGGTTGTGGATATAGCTCAGTGGTATAGTGCCCTGGGTTCAATCCTCAGTACCACAAAAAAAAAAAAAAGTGTTTCCAAAGAACAATGAAGAACCCTGAATTCAACTGTTGCTGTTCCCACATCAACAAAAACAGAAAGGGCTAGAGCAGAAGGGTTGATTCGTCCAGCCAGCCAGTGGGGCAGTGGTAGAGCCAGGCCTTGCAGCCCTGTGTACCCAGGCCCAGCAGACCCCACCCTCCTGGGGTCCCGCACTGCCTGGAGAGGTGGCAGTGGCCTGGAGGGCCGGGTGGGAAGCAGAAGTGAGACCGTCCCTCCGTCCCTGGTAGAAGGGCCGCAGGCTGAGCGGAAACCCAGGCCAAGCAGGACGCCAGCAATGTGTTTCCGCCCACGCGGGCCGGGGGCGCCTGGCAGCCCCTTGGAGCTGTGAATCAGCTCTCACTTCCCCCCTTCACCCCTATTTTAGGACCTGGAAAAATGCTGACACTGCAGAGGCAACGGGCCTCCTTCCCTGAAGGCCAGATAGGAGTTTCAAGTTCTCTTTTCTCCTTCAAGAAAATTTTCCTTAAAAGAGATTGGCTCAAGCCAGGCGTGGTGGCGCACACTTGTAATCCCAGCATTTGGGAGGCTGAGACAGGAGGATCCGGGTTTGAGGCCAGCCTCAGCTACCTAGTGAGGCACTCCGCAACTTAGTGAGACTCGGTTTCAAAATAAAGAATAAAAAAATAGGGCTGGGGGTATAGCTCGGAGGTAGAATGCCCCTGAGTTCAATCTCCAGTACCGAAAAAAAAAAAAGAGCTTGGCTCCCCAGTGAGCGTAGCAGAGCTGGGGAGAGGGGTGACCTACAATGCAAGCACAATGCCTAAGCCTTTCTGAGTCTTTATTCAAAGACAGATGATGTTCTAAAAACTTCCACTTATTTATTTACTTATTTGTGGTACTGGGAATTGAACCCAGGGGCGGTCTACCTCCGAGCTACATCCTTAGCCCTATTTTATTTTTATTTTTTTGAAATAGGGTCTCACTAGGTTGATGAGAATCTCACTGCCTGCTGAGGCTGTCTTTGAACCTGCCATCCTCCTGTCTCAGCCTCCCACTTACTGTGATTATAAGCATGTGCCACTACGCCTACCTGGTTTCCATGCACTTAAAACACCTAACATATCAGTGAATGGGTGGGATTATCGTCACCATTTAACAGGTGGGGAAACTGAGGCACGGAGCCTCTGGGCCATTCCACTGTGCTACAGGCCAAGGATCCAGTAGTGGGAATGGGCATGTCAGGGGACTCTTAGAACCTCTTCCACTCTGCTGGGCTAAGATCTGACACCCTTTTCTTCTTCAGTGTGTGAATTAGGTCAGAGGACTTGTCCATGAACATTCCATCCATTCATTTCTCCATTTGCTTGTTTGAGCCCAGCCTGGAGCCAGGCACGGGGCTGGTGCTAGGGGTGAGGTTCGCTTTGTACCTCGGGTCAAAGGAGTCTACTACTGGGGAGAAGAATGACACCATCAAAGAGGGAAGGCGAGGCAGTAGGCTGGGGACCCGAAGGGACAGAGGCCTGGGTGGGAGGCCAGGGAAGCCTCCACGCCCTTCTCAGAGGAGGGGCCTCCCGGACATCAGCGATGCTAGTCCATCTCAGCAGGCTGGGGAGCTGAGCGAGCACCCAGAGGGGCCCAGACTTGTTCAAGGTGACCCCAGCCAGCCCTGCCAAGGTCCCCCCCACCCAAGCAGGGGGCTGCTCAGGAGGTGCGCCCAGCCTCACTTCTGTCTTCCACCCCCGTCAGGTCAGGGAGTCCCGGTCATAGAGCCCAGCGGCCCTGAACTGGTGGTGGATCCGGGTACGATGGTGAGCCTGCGTTGTGTGGGCAACGGCAGCGTGGAATGGGACGGCCCCATTGCCTCCCACTGGAACCTGCACCTCGATGCCCCCAGCAGTGTCCTGACCACAAAAAACGCCACCTTCCAAAACACGGGGACCTATCGCTGCACTGAGCCTGGAGACCCCCTGGGGGGCAGCGCCACCATCCACCTGTTCGTCAAAGGTGAGGACTAGCCCTCTCCCAGGAGGCCCCACTGGAAGGAGTAGGAGGGCTGGCTTCTGTTATTAACACTCAGAAAACTAGTTCTGCATGTACTGAGACTGACCAAGAGCAAGGACCTGTGGCAGTGCCTCTAATTTATTGTCATCCTCACAGCAACCCTGTGAGGTAAATTCTATGTTATGTCCAGTTTCCAGAGGCTCAGAGGGGTTGAGTCATTTGCCCAAAGCCCCACAGCATTTAGTAGCCCAGGTGCATCCAACCCCGGAAGCTCACTTTAAAGCCTCAGTTGAATGACCCTGGTATGATATGACCTCAGGCATAATGTCAGCCTTCTGAGCCTCGTCCAGGGAGAGAGGGAAGGTGCCTGTAACCTGTGCCCCCTTCTCCCCCAGACCCTGTTCGGCCCTGGAACCTGCTGGCAGAGGAGGTGACAGTGTTCGAGGGTCAGGATGCCCTCCTGCCCTGCCTGCTCACTGACCCCAGGCTGGAGGCCGGCGTCTCGCTGGTGCGCGTGCGTGGCCGGTCCGTCCGCCCCCAAACCAACTATACATTCTCGCCCTGGTACGGCTTCACCATCCACAAGGCCCAGCTGCTGGATGGCCACGACTACCAGTGCAGAGCCCTGGTGGACGGCAGGATGGTGAAGACTCTCGGTATCCGGCTCAAAGTGAAGAACGGTGCGTGGGGCAGCAAGGAACTGGCCAGGCGGGGTGGAGAGGGAGGGACGGCGAGCCCAAGGCCCTGTGGCAGCGGCTGCAGCTGAGACTGCGGGAGGTCACAGAAATCTCCCTCCTGCACTTCTTCCTTCCAGCCGTTCCATAGACAACTGTAGGGCAAGACGAGCAGGTGTGTAGGGAGGGACTCAGACTACCTTCAAGTAAACTAAGTCAGTGGGCAGGATTGTCCCCCAACCATGGGATGCTACAACAAACACAACTTGGCAGTTGACTAAGGAGTGTGAGGTGAGGGAGTCTGGTTGAGGAGACCTCCACACGTCCTGAGTGTCTCTGGACCTCAGGAAAGTGGCCAAGAGCATCTTTCAACCACAGCAACGGGCATGGTGATCAACTCCGTGCCTGCTGTGAGCCAGGCATTGTGCTTGCCGGCTGCCAGGCTGTCAGCTGACGAACTTGGCATTGTACTGGAGAGTCAGACTGGAGAGGAAGCCCATAGGAATTGTGCTGAATGAGAAGCCAAGAGAAAGGCCTGGAGGAGCCTGGGGTGGGGTGTGGAGAGGCTAACTCCTCTACACGGTCACTCGCTTCTCTGAGGAGTGTCTGAGCTAAAGATCTGAAGGATGCAAACAACCAGCCTTCAAGTGCAGGGAGGAAGAGAATCCCAGGAGGGAAGACAAGAGACGCTGCGGAGGGAAAGGCCAGTGGCTGCGATGCACTGACCCGGCCCGAGCTAGTGTGGTCTGACGCAAGTCAGGGTGTGTGATGGACTCCAGCTTTTATTCTGAGAGTGATGAGAACATTGAATGTCCTCGAGAGAGAGGCAGGGTCCAGTTTGTATTTTTCAGAGGTTGCTTTGGCTGCCAGGGTGTAGAGGGCCAGAAGGGAGGCAGGGAGGGCAGAAGTCCAGAGCAGAGAATGGTGGAACCAGGGTGGGGTGACGGAAAGAGGGAGCTTTCTAAGGTGTGCCTAGGAGACAGGACCTGCTGTGGGAGAGAGCTAGGCATTGAGTCTACCTTCCAGAATCTAGGGAGCAGAGTGACCACTTGGGCTGCGGTGCTCAGAAGCTTCGTCTTGGTCTCAGTCCTCCCAGGGCCCCCAGCCTTGAAACTGGAGCCTGCGGAGCTGGTGCTGATTCGAGGGGAGACCTCCCGGATCCTGTGCTCAGCCAGCAACGTGGACTCAAGCTTCGATGTCTTCCTCAAACATGGAGACACCAAGGTCAGTCCTATAGGGAGGGAGATGAGGGGAAGTCTGTCCATCCTCCCAACACACCAGGCCCTGAGGGGCGCAGCCTTCAGCCTCACCCCAAACTGGCTCTCTGGGCTGAGGACACAGCCTGGCCCAGTGGAGGGAAGGGACTTGCACAAGGTCTCACCATCCGTGGAGAGCTGATCTAGAAGCAGGACTCAGGCTCACGCTGCTTATGTAGGGGAATACCTGCTCAGTGCCCTTGGACTTTGCCCCAGCCAATAGACAGAGCCAGATGTGAACTTACTTTTGACTTACCAAGAGATACCTAAGCTACCTTCAAAGCCCAGCGACATAAGGACTATTTTAGAAAGACTTTGGGCCTGGGGATGTAGCTCAATGATAGAGTGCCTAGCATGGACAAGGCTCTGGGTTTGGTCACCAGCACTGAAGAAAGAAAGAGAGGAGGGGGGGAGGGAGGGAGAGAGAGAAAGGAGAGGGGAGGAAGGAAGGAAGGAAGGAAGGAAGCAAGGCTGGGTGGCTTCAGGGGAGAGGGAGGTGGAGGGAATTTTCCCTGGAGAGAACAGTAGGAGGTTGCTCCTAAAAGCTCCTTTCCCTTTCCCCTGTGCACAGCCCTAAGCCCTCTGCATGCACGTTTCATTCACCCCTTACTGCAGCTAAGGGCAGGGGGCCAGTATTAGTCCCATATTATAGATGAAGAAGCTGAGGCTCAGAATTCAGTCACTTATCAAGGCAAATGGTAATCTTAAAGGCTGAGGATTTGAGTTCAGGTCTTTCTAATCCCTAAACAATCTTGGTGTATCATCTCCATTCCTTCTGGCCGCAGCTCAAAATCTCTCAAGAAACCGACTTCCATAATAACCATTACCAGAAAGTCCTTACCCTCAACCTTAACAACGTAGACTTCCAAGATGCTGGCAACTACACCTGCGTGGCCACCAATGCCCGGGGCACCCACTCTGCATCCATGATCTTCCGGGTGGTAGGTGAGCATCAGGTGGTAGGTGGCAGAGAGGGGAGGGCAGCAGGGGTCCTGGGAAGCAGCAGGGCTCTTGAGGGAGAACAACTGGGGTCCTAGGGGCAGCAGGGATCCTGGGGGGGCAGCAGGGATCCTGGGGGGCAGCAGGGCTGGAGGAGGAGGCAGCTGATGGGCCTGGCTAGGGAGCCACACGACTGAGAGCTCTCCCTACCTGTTCTCCCTCCTTGGTGCTCCTACGGGGCATTGTTGTATTTTGATTTAGCACATTAGCTTTCTCTTTGGGGCTTGGAGCCCCCACAGCTGCCTATTTGTTCTCTCACTCATTCCCTCATTCCTCCAAGCCTGGGACGTTCTCGTCACAAGGGCACATAAACAGACGCTGGTGACCCAGAGTGAGCGTGGGGGGAGCATGGGAACACCAAGGGTTCCTCCAACTCGGGCCTGGAGAAAGCGGCCACTAAGCTGGGGCAGGAGGAATGGAGGTGGGTTACTGGGCCAGGGAATAGAAAGGAATGGCACTTCTGGCAGAGGGAACAGCATGGGCAAAGCCCAAAGGCAAAGAAAGGCTGAGTACCGAGACGCTGGGAGAAGCTGCCGGCAGCGGGGACGTGGAGCGGCATGAGCAGTGGCCGCCAGGGAGTGGAGAAGGAGGCAGAAGCCAGGTGGTAAAGGAGCCCTCAGCCTTCAGATGGGTGGAAAACTTGCATCTTACCCTGCAGAAAGGTCACTGCACTTTTTAAAGAGGGAAGTGACGGCTTCAGATCGAAGCGGGCACTGCGGTCAGGATCGCACCCTTCTGGGCAGCATTCCGACCTGGCTCTGCCAACAACCAGCAAGTTGCTGTGCTTCAGCTGCTCTCGCTGCGAAGTGGGCATTGTAATGGTAACTGCTTCATAGATTTGTTAGGAGAACTCGATTCACATATTTATAAAAGGTAGAAAAGGGCCCATGGCAGAGTACAGGCTGCCTACGTGTGCTTGAGGGGATGTTCTCGAGCAGGCTCAGTCTAGTGCTGGGCAGGCGGGGTGGAGAGCAGAGGCAGGGGACGGTCAGGGCAGTGGCTGGGAGAGTGGCTGGGGCTGGAGATGGCAGGCAGGTGAGGGTACTGGAGCACAGTAGGGTGTGCAGGAGCCTATCCAGAGCAATTTAGAAGGGGTCATTGGCAAGACTTGCTGGTGCTGAGATGAAAGGGTGTGAGTGAAATGGCAGTCACTGACTAGGAACTCCAAAATGAAGCAGGAGTTGCTGAGGGTGGCACAGGCTCTGAGTCATCTCAGTCTGACCATGGCTGTGGCTCATGTGTTGAGTATTAGGAGAGTTAGAGGGGAAGAAGGGACAGTAGGCTTGAATCACTGCTCTTGGGATATATGCACTGCACTAGATTTGCATGGATTGGAGCCCTGCTGTGGCCCGTCCTGTGCTGGGAGCTCTGTAGGATAAAGGGGAAGAAGACAGAAGGCATGTAGTCCCAAGGAGCCAAAGCATGTAGAATTGTCCTCCGGTCATGTCTTCGAATCCTGTTTTCTAGTACAGGTGTATAGTAGTCACTCAATAAATGTTTATGTTCATTTGCACTTTGGGCTGAACATTGTTCCAGATGCCATACATATGGCTGTAAGTGAAACAGATATGAAAACCCTGTCCAGATGAGGATATCTGGTGCTCTAGCTGGAGAAGAAAAGCAATGAGCAAAATGAATTATAAAATAAAAAGTCATGCAGCATTTGCAATTTCAAATGGGCTGTCATCAAGGGAGGTCTCACTGGGAGCTGATGTTTGAGCAAGGACTCAACGTTGGCGAAGGAGCAGGCCATGCAGATATGTTGGAGGTGAGGATTCCAGGCAGCAATGTTAAGACAGGGCTGCGCCTGCCACATTCAAGGGATGAGTTGGCCAAGAAGAGGAGGGTACAAGGTGAGGTCAAAAAGCAAGGGCCCCCAGGGGTGGGGAGGTGGCAATTCCATAAGGCCCTTGGGGCCAAGGTAAGGACTTGGGCTTTTTGGCTCAGAAGGGATGGGGAGAGATGGGGGAGTTTAGGTGACACGATCAGACTTGGGTGTGACAGGATGTAAGCAGCTTTCTGCTGCTTCGTTGAGGTGCAGGAAGACAGGGGTGGGAGGACTAGGACAAGTTAGGAGATTATTGCAATGGTCCAGGCCAGAGGCAATGCTGGTCTGACTAGAGAGTGATGGAGGAAGTTGGGAGGGCTGGAGTTCAGATGGATGAATGGATGGATGGATGGTAAGAAGACAAATGTCAGAAAAAGGTCATGGCACTTTTTAAAGAAGAAATTCCTGCATGGTGGTCAGGAACATGCCCTTGTAGATAGAGTTCCAACCTGGTTCTGCCAACAACCAGCAGGTTGCTGGGGCTGTACACTGTGAGCCTGGCTTATAGATGCTCAGGAGCTAGATTGATGGATGGATGACCAAATGAACAGACAAATTGGGCATCTTTCCACTAATCTCAGACTTCTGTTCTGCTTTCCAGAGAGTGCCTACTTGAACTTGACCTCTGAGCAGAGCCTTGACCAGGAGGTGACTGTGGGCAAGAACCTCAAACTCAAAGTCCAGGTGGAGGCCTACCCTGGCCTACAAGGTTTTAACTGGACCTATCGGGGGCCCTTCTCTGACTACCAGCCTGAGCTTGATTTTACCACCAACAAGGAAACTTACAGGTACCACCTGTCAGCTCCATCTGCACCGCACATAGCCGGAGGGGGGAGACCTCAGCCAGGAACCAGGACACTTAGGTCATGTCCTAACCTTGCTGTGTGACCTTGAGTGAATCCCTTCCTCTTTCTGGGCCTCACTTTCCCTGACTCTGTGAGACCCCAACACCAGTTATCTGGGGGTATGTGGCAGTGCTCACCTATAATCCCAGCTACTTGGGAGGCTGAGGCACCCCCCCACACACACACACAATGCAAAGCATCAATCATGGGTGTTTGAGATTTGGATCAGGTTGGCTCACATTCTTGGGATATCTGACGCCCTCCTCAATGATTCTACTGTTTCTTAGAAGGGCATTCTCACGGTCCTTCTGAACTCTCATTCTTTCCCCTCCTTCATGGTCAATCCAGATGTAGAAGACAATCCATGTCTCCATGATTTTCACCCGGAGATACTCCAACAATGTGTGCAAAAAGTCTCTGTCACAAACCAGGTGTTGTGGCCCACATCTGTAAGCTCAGTATTTGGGAGGCTGAGACAGGAGGATTACAGGTTCAAGACCAGCCTTAACAGTTTAGTGAGGCCCTCAGCAACTTAGTGAGACTCTGTTTCAAAATAAAAAATAAAATAGAAGCCAGGAATGGTGGCGCACGCTTGTAATCCCAGCATTTGGGAGGCTGAGACCGAAGGATCCGGGTTCACAGCCAGCCTCAGCTACCTAGTGAGGCACTCCGCAACTTAGTGAGACCTAGTTTCAAAATAAAGAATAAAAAATAGGGCCGGAGGTATAGCTCGGAGGTAGAATGCCCCTGAGTTCAATCCCCAGTACCGCAAATGAATAAATAAATAAATAAATAAATAAATAAATAAATAAATAAATAAATAAATATATAAATAAGAAAATAGAGCTACAGGTGTAGCTCAGAGGTAGAATGCGCCTTAGGTTCAATTCCTGTACCACACACACATACAAAGTCTCTGCCACATGCCCAGGTTTGGGGTGGGAGGTGGCATAGAGAACAGTCACAATCACAGGTACATCAAAAGTTCTTTAAAGGCCCATGGTAAGTCCCCTCCCTCCTGAGATTCTCTCCCTGGCTGCCCTTCTCCATAGGCTCAGAACTCAAAACTACAGTCTCACTCTGCATCCTCTTTTCTGCCATCTCTCCACTCCCAGAATCTCGGGTTTTCTGTATGTCCACCACTTTAGACATCTCTCTTTCCTGTCTCCTATGGTCTATGTCTCCCTTCCCATCCAAAATGGCCTAACCAGGCAGTTTGTAAACAGGAAAGTTTCTTCTCCCAGAGAAACACAAGTGCTGGGTATAAAACAAGTCTCTTACTCTGTTCTCTCAGGCGAGAGAGTACAGCTGAAGGCACGGCCTCCAATCCGTGGCCTGCTTACCACACTTTCCACCCACGCTCATGACAGACTGCCCCCTGCAACTTCTTCCTGAAGTCTACATTCAGCCTCAGAGTCCTTCTCAACACAGTCCCCAGGCACTACTTCCAGCATAGTTGGTGCATGAGAGGAGACCTGCCTGCCCTCCCTTAGCCATCCTCAGACTTCAATACTCTCTGGGGATCACATTCTATTTCCTGAAGTCCCAACCTCACCAATTCCTAGAATCCTCTTTGTCAACTTGCAGAAGCAGTGAGATGCCTCCTTATCCCCTTCTTCCTCCTTTCAGTTCCCCTTGGTCCCTCTGACCTGGTTAGAGCAGACCTGTAGTCTAGAGAACTCTGGGCAGGGCTGGTCCATGGATAGGTGTCAGGGGTCCATAAGCAGCAGAGGCACTGTGGAAAGGAACCATGAGATTCCCTGGAGCACAGTTGTCTGGAACCATCTGACACAGGACAGAC
>PVLC010040955.1:0-13611 GCA_004027655.1 Graphiurus murinus
GAACTGTATGTATAACAAGCTGTAAAACTCTTTCTGCTTTCTCTCTTGATCTATGTCTGGCCTCACTACACCTCACTCTTGGTAATATGGATGAAATACACTATCTTGATGTATCACAGTTTATTTTTCTACTCACCCACTGAAGGTCATCTTGGACACTTCCAAGTATGGGCAATTATGAACAACATTTCATGTGCAGGTTTTGTGTGGACGTAAGTTTTCAACTCCTTTGGGTAAGTACCAAAGAGTACAATTGCTGGATTTTATGATGAATACCCTGAGTTTTATAGGAAATCACTATTTTCCAATCCCTTTAGCAATGAACCAGAGTGTGGGCACTTAATAGTGCTAGTATTTTGGGTTTCAGCTATTCTGATTGGTGTATAGAGATTGTCATAATTTGGATATTGAATGTGTCTCAAAGGCCCAGATATTAAGGGCTTGATTTCTAGGATGGTACTGTTGGGAGGTGATGGGACCCTTGGGTGGTGGGGCTTAGAAGGAGGTTCATAGATCATTGGGGACATGCCTTGGAAGGTAGTTCTCAGGGGGATCCTTTTTAGTTCCTGTGAGAGGAATGGATAAAAGGTTGAGTTTTTATGAGTCACATGATACAACTGGGGTGTGGCCTTCACTGAACCTGTGCTCTGCCATCTGTACTTTGAACATCTGCAGCTGCAAGTTAAATATACCTCTTCTTTGTATAAGCTAGCTGCTTCAATTACTTTATCGCAGTAATGCAAATCTTATGAATACAGTAGTATCTCATTGTTGCTTTAATTTGTAATTCCCAATGCCATATTGTGTTGAGCATATTTTCAGTGCTTATTTGGCACTCTGTAAACATCTTTGGTGAGGTGTCTGTTCAAATCTTTTGTCTATTTTTATTTTAACTGAGTTGTTCATTTTCTTATTGTTGAGTTTTAAAGAAATATTCATGTATTTGGATAATAGCTATGCCTTTTATGCATATGTTCTTTTCAGACTGCTATTTTGTTCTCTGAGAATTAATGGATTTTCTCTTGTAAAGGGTGATTCTCTGTAGTTATTTTAGTTTACATAAAGGATATTTTTATGAATATTCATTAAAGCAACAAATTGAGGGGTACTAACTTCTAAAACCTGTATTGTTACTTACCAGATGCTAACCAATCAACAAGTTGATCCAATATTTAGGCACTTTGTGTATTTATTTTTCTGGACATATAGAAGACAACAATAAAGTAAAAGGTCTGTTCACTATTTTCAAGAGAGTCATGGCCTGTTTTGAGAGATAATTTAAATAAAAATGTAAAGTGGACTTTGTAATACTAACTATAAGTGCAGTAGAAATTCAGAAAATAGGCATCTATGTGAACAGAATTATTGAAAAAAGTTTCATGGATGGCATGAGGGATGACCTTGGCCTAGAAAGTCAGGTAACTTGTGGACAAGTGGCAAAGAATAAATGTAAATTGCCAGGCAGAGCACCTTACAGTTAAGTGCCTTGAGCATTATAAACACATAAGCTTTCTATTATATGGCTAGCCCCTCAAGAAGGCAAAGCAGACAGCTTCTCCCTAAGTGATTTATTTGTAAAGGCCAGCAAGACCCCAATCCCTGTATAAAATATATACCATTACCATGCTGCATTAGATATTTATTCATCTGACTCTAGGAAACATTTAATCTTTAAGAAGCACTAGAGAAAAATCATCTATAGAATGAAGAGGTGGTTATAACTTAAGTGTTCATCCATTCATTTAAGCAATCATCCCTTTATTTTTTAATAAATAAATATTGAATTCCAATGCCACAGTAAGCATTATGCTGGATCCTGGGTATAAGAGATGAATAGGCTATACACCCTATCTAGCAGAGCTCAGAGCTAGTGCCTCTGGACCCATGACCATGATGCAATGTGACTCATGCATTTGTCAGGTGAGAAAAGAGTGGTGGAGGAGTTTGGACATTGTGGGAGTAACATAGGGCTCAAGGAGGTATGGGAGTTGGCTATGTGGACAAAAGAGAGTTTCTTCTGAATTTTTTCTTTTCCCTTTTGTTTTCCCTACTGCATACCACAAAGTATTTGGGTGACTGAGTGGTGTCTTCAGGGCCCAATGAAGGGCACTTCTGAGGTCCCTCCAACCAAGAGAGGCAGGTATCCAGCGTGGAGTGTTGGAGCCTAAGTGAGGGGCAAATGCTGCCCTTCAGGAATGTGTCCCAGTGTGCAGCGCCAGAAAGTATAGGCATAGGAGACGTGTTTATGCAAGGAGACAGAACTTGTAGCCATGGAGATTGGCCAAATAAATAAGTATATTAAGAATAATGTGAGACAGACTTTTCACTGCCAGAGAAGGTAATTCCACATACAGAAATGAGAAACTAAGAATCAACTCTGTAGTGTTGTATTAGAATTGGAGTTAGCAGTCTAAACTCATGATGTTCTCTTTCTGTATGTCTGCACAGAAATAAAGGAGTGGTGTGTGTGTGTGTGTGTGTGTGTGTGTGTGTGTGTGTGTGTGTGTGTGTGTACTGGAAGGTGCTTGAAAGCAATGACAAGCCAATAGCAATGAGCACAACAAACATGCTGATCTTTGGTGATTTAATAGCTGAGGCAGGGCGATTACAAGATGAGTCTGCAACAATCTTCTTATATGAGAAAGCCATGAAGTGCTCAAAGGATGATGAGAGTAAGGCAAAAGAACACTGAGTCCAGCTGGAAGGGTCTCCCATGAGCCAATTTTGGGAAAATCTGAGCATCAAGATAAGTAACAACAGTCACGGCTTATAACCTTAGAATTAGATAAGAATCTATGTGCTCATACTGATACAAATAATTGAATAAGTCCATTGAAAGTTTGATACGAAACAGGGCAACTGAAAATATTCCCACAAAACACTTATTAATTACAAAAGGAAGAAAAGTATCTGTCCAGTGGAGAAACTTGGCAGAAATCACCCTAATTAAGGAATAAATGTTAATATCACCAGGAATGGGAAAGATCATGCACAGTTCCGTGAGATACAATGAGTCACACACAACATCATTGCTGAAATATTCTTGCTAAAACTGCGAGAAACTGACTCTAATCATGGAGAAACATCAGAGAAAGTTAAAGTGAGGTGCATTTGATTATCAACTGTCCTGTAATCTTCAAAAATGTTGAGGTCATGAAAGTTAAGAAAAAATCAAGGGACCATTCTACATTGAATGAAACTGTGACAACGAAATGCATTGTGGGATGCAGGACTGTACTTTTTGCTATAAAGGGCATTTTTTGGAAAACTGAGGAAACGAATGAGATCAATAGATTAGATGGCAATAATGTATCAATGACAATTTCCTACTTTTGATGGCTGTATTTGATAATATAGGAGAAATATATTTCTATACTGTAGTATAATTGTCTATTTATAAGATACATGCACCACAGTACTTGCAGGTTTGGGCTATCATGCTCAAAATTTACTCCCAACCAGTTTAAGAAAAACAGTTCTTTTGTACTATATTTCTGTGATTTGTCCCTACCAAAATTCCTATTTTGATTTCCAAGGTAATAGTATTGGAGGTATTGGGATCTTTTAGAGAGATTAATTCTTTACTGGACTGCCTTGGTTACTGCAAGCATGAGTTATTGTCAAGCAAGCCTGGACTTCTCCCTTGGTCTCTCTCTTGTACACATGCTGTTCTATACATTCTCCACTTCCCTTTTGTGTTTTTCAGCTCTGAGTTGAACCACAGCATGAGGCCCTAACCAGAAGGCAACTAGATGCTAGCACCATGGTCTTGGACCTCCAGAACTATTACTTAATAATAAGTATCTTCTTTATAAAGTTCCTAGCCTCAAGTATTTTGCTATAGAAATAATAGAAATAGACTTAGATGTGCATGCATAACTTTTTTTTTTTTTAAAAAAATTTGAGATACTTAAAAAAAAAAAAAAAGAAAGGGAAAGAAGCTCCTATGAAAAGACCTAAACATGTTATCAGCTAACACGTTATTTGGAAAACTATGGTCTGGACCTTGAATGTCCCTCAAAGATCCACATGTTAAAGGCTTTGGGACCAGCTTGTGGTGCTACTGGGAGGTGTTGGAAACTTTAGAAAGTGAAGCCTAGGGGAAAAAAGTGAGGTCACTGGGGCATGCTCTTAAAAGGGCTATTGGGCCCCACCCTCTCCTCCTTCCCTCTCTGTGCTTCCCAGACACCATGAGGTGAATAGGCCTCCCCCACCAGGCGCTCCCACCTTGATATACTGTGATGTTCCACACATGAAGCAATAGGGCCAAGTGACCATGGGCTGAAATTTCTGAAATCAAGAGTCCAAATAAAGCTCTTCCTAAGTTGCTTCATCTCAGCTATTGTTACAGTAATAGAAAGCTGACTAACCCTGGGAGCTTCTTTGGTAGTCCATTGAGAATGTATCTGTGGAAAATACAACAACAGGCAGCTTGCTTGCATGACTCTAAGGGTTCATCTGGGGCTGGGATTCCAGGTATGGGGTCCAGGCCATTTACAATTTAACAGTGGAACATCTTTAGAAAAAGTACCTACTTTTTCTGGGCCACTATTTCCTCATCTGTAAAATGAAGAGTCAATGCAGCTCTCTTCCAGATCTAAAATTCTGCACTGTGATTTCATCCTGTAATATATTATAGCTCGCCACCAGGTCTATGGGTTTTCTTGTTGCAGAGTTCTCTGCATCCATCTGCCCCAGGGAGGTCTCTGACTAATGTGGTTCTGCCTTCTTTGGCAGTCTGGCCACCTTGGCCTGATTTAATTCTCTTCAGGCAGGCAGGATTAGTGTCTCTGAAGCACAAAGCCCTGGGAAGGGAACACACCCTGGACTGATAATGCAAGATAAATCCATGCTCTCTTCTGTCCTATATAATTCCAGCAGCGTGACTTGAGGCTCAGTTGGGAACTCGCCACAGAGAACATTCCCTTGGAGGGCCTCCAAACGTTAATTCTGGAGATGATGGCGGAGCCAGGAGGTGACAAGCCAGATGGGTAAAACTGGACCATGATTGGATTCTCATCTCTCCACACCCAGGCTCTCTGAGTTTCAGAATGTATCAGGAAACTTTAGCAATCTCTATACATGCACATGCCAAGCACACATAAAAAACAATCAAGCCAACTGACATTTGGCCAATGGAAATTAATATACTGTAGTGTGCTGAAAACTCTCTACTTAATAATAACCAGACACAAGAGAATGAAAACAAGATGGCAGACTACTGAAAAATGAAGGGCAATGATCTGTAAATCGTATGTTTTCATATAGTATAAATTTCTAAATTCTGAAGACAGCAGGTTTTATATATGATTTTATAGAGGAGTTTTCTGTCAGGTATTTGTTATTAAGAATCAGTGATGTAGCCAGGCATGGTGATACACACCTATAATCCCAGGATTTAGGATGCTGAGACAGGAAGATCACAGGTTCAAAGCCAGTCTCAGCAACTTACTGAGATACTATTTCAAAATAAAAATAAAAAGGGCTGGGGGTGTAGAGTTCAGAGGTAGAATGCCCCTGAGTTCAATCCTCAGTATGGAAATAAAAAAATCAGTGATGTGATTACATAGAAAAGAACACCAACAGGATTTGGGAACTTCTTTGTCCAATTACCATAGAGCCTGGCACATAATTTGTACTCAATAAATACTTGATGAATGAAGGTATGAGTGAATATGTTCATCTGAGACTATGATGTTCATGAAGGTGAATCCAGGCAGCTAACTGTTACTATTTTTTAAAATACTGAGCAGCTTAGATTTTCTGTAGAATTATAAGCCAGATGGAGATAAATTAAGAATTGGTAAAAACTAGCGATAAATGTGTCCAAATGAAATAGAGTGCACAGTCTGAGAAGTATTTTCCTGCAAGTGAAAATCCTGTTTCCATTTTATTTTTTCAGCTCCAGGTAGGGCAGTTTGGGGGTGACTTCTTCCTCACACCCTACCTTCCAATCTGGCAGGAAAGGGCACCAGAAACTAGTGTGACACTCTGTTATGTGTGCATGGAGATTTCTCCGGTGCAGCTCAGTTCTGCTGCAAGGGTGATGTCTTACATATAAAGCTTGGGTAATGAATAGCCCAAGATTTATTTTCACATTTATTTAGGACAGTCTTCTCACTGTCACTGTGCCAATGCCATCAGCACAACTCAATGTTGCATAAAAAAAGGCACAAGCTTTGGAGAAAGAGAAAAACCCAGGCCTTCGGAGGTCTGCTCTGCCACTCATCAATCGCATGACCTTGGCTAGTTATTGAACATCTTTGAGTCTCATTTACAATCAGGGTTGTTGTTCCAGTTAAATAAGTTCATGCGTATACAGTATCTGATACCGAGTAGTCCTGAAATGTTAATTCCCTTGGTTCATTTTCTAGAGGCCCATTTTACTTAAGGTCACCTTAGCCCTCTTGTTTGTTGCTATTACTTTCATGTTTCCTCGTCTCTCCCGGTTCTACACTGAGGCAACTCAGTAATCACTAGCTTGCCATGCAGATAGACCATCTCTGTGATGCTGTTATTAGATCTGCATCCTTACTGCTCCTATATGGAGGTGAGAGGTAGGGGTTCTTAGAGGTACCCTAGTCTGCCTTCTGCCAGGACAGAAGTCTGTTACTTTGCCCCAGGTTGACATCAGTAGAAACATGTATACCTTTTAAGTCCATATTCCTGACTTACATTCACATTCCTGCTCAGTTTATGTAGCTTCACTGTATGATTTTAAATTTTTTTTTTATTTTTTTTTATTTTGGGGCAGTTTCGAATGACTTGCCTTGAACTCGGTAAGTACTGAGGGTGGAGACACCAGCAATTACCACAGCTAATATTCAGTACTATGTTCACCTCTGAACTATGGAGTGGCCGTCACTAATCATTAGGTATTCATTCTATTTTTGACATAGCAGCCAAAGTGATTCTTTAAAACATGTCTGATAATAGATGCCACTCTTGTGCTCAGAGCTATCCAGTGGCTTCCCATCTCCCCTAGAATAAAACACAGGCCTTATGTCTCATGGGCTGAGTGACTGTATGTGACACAGGCCTGCCGACTTTCCAACCTCACCTCCTCCAATTCTCCCTTATGCACTCTAGCCCCATGGGCCCCTTTATTACGGTTCTGCTCAAATGTCACCTCCTCGGGGACGACTTCTTGGGCTACTTTGTCTAAATTAGCACCCAAAACACTACTCTCTGACCTTTAGTCAGATTTGTGTTTCTCAACACACAAATACATGTTGTTATTGGTTTAAAGTCTGTCTGGTGAATAGAATAGGCCCTGGCCCATAAAAGGCACTCAGCAATGGTGATTTAATGGAAGAATACAATAATTATTTTTGATAGTACTGGGAATTAAACTAAGGGGCATTCTACCACTGAGTTACACCCCCAGCCCTATTTTAATTTATATTTTTGAAAGATGGTCTTATTAAGAAGTGAAGGGCCTCACTAAGTTTCTGAGGCTGGCTTCAAACCTGCGATTCTCCTATCTCAGCCTCCCATGTACTGGGATTACAAGTGTGCACTATCACGGCTGGCAAGAAAACAACAATTTAAGAATAGTCCTGAGATCATTATGCAGTTTGATGAGGAAAGGTCTGTGAAACCTCTTTTGTTCAAAGACACTGAGATGCTATATCTCCCATAAGAACAAGAACAGCAACATAATATCTTCAATTTACTGAACATTAGGAAGTCTCACTCAGGAGGAATCTACAAGTTGTTTGTGATCATTTATGAGCTGATACTTTTATCACTTTGGTTGATGGAAAAATGTGCAGTAGTTTGTTATAAGGTTATTACAAAGGAAATGTGCAGTTTTCACACTATAATACAAAGATAGCACAATATGAAAATTGCATTCTCAACTACTGACATACACAGAATGTGGTGTCACAAGAAGCCTTCTTACAATTTTTATCCTTTACCTGACACAACCCCCAACTCTCTACCCTGCTTTCCCAATATCCCAGCAAGCAAATATAGACAAAGCTTTCCAAAGCATGGGGTTGAGATTCCAAAATTCAAGTGGTAGCTCCAGACAAGTCTCTCTGCCTCAATTTCTTCATCCCTTAATTGGGAATAATGACAGTACCTACATCATAGATATGTGAAATTCAAGGAATCAATGAAATAATACACAACTTGAATAGCATGAAGTCACCACTCAACAATTATTAGCATCAAAAGAGGGGCTAAGTATTTAGGACTCAAGAAAGGCAGTTCTTGCTTCCTCAAAATGTTCTAACATGAGACAAAGAAATAATTTTCTTTCAGGTATATATTTAAAGTTATATCATTCTGTGGAAATTTGCACAAACTTACCAATGTGCACATTTGAAATGCAGTCATATCTCTGCTCTATGAAATATATTTTGAATATAAGATGTGATTGCTGTCATAATTTTCACCGTGGTCAGATGTGAAGGTGCCTTCAGGTCTCAGTCCTTCCTTAGGGTGAGTTTTCAGGATTTGCTTTGTTATACTATTTTCATTCTTTGTTCCTTTGATTTTGGTTTTAAGACAGTTTGTACTAATTGCTTTACAGAAAACCTTTTGCTCCATCCTGAATGGCATGAGAGAAGTGGTCCCAGGAACAGGCATAGGGAATGACTGGTTTGCTGTGTGTGGGGTCAGATGTAAGCCGATCCCCACTGGGGAGGGAGATGTTAAGAGCTCCTGGCCCTCTCTTAAACCATGGCCATTTTATAACTTAGGACCATCTTTTCTTTAGCTATGCTCCTTAGCAAAAGCATGCATTACTGACCTCACCTATTTATACGGGGAATTTTATTACTATTTCTTTTATTGAGTATAAGCTTTTATTTGGAGGAATAAATACATATTATTTCATATGGTTATATGTATGAATATGCATATCTGAGGTTGAGAAGGATCCACAGAGACTTCCAAAAAGAGGTAAGAGAATCCAAGGGAATATTCCTGAACTGATCTTAAGCCAACTTTTGAACGTAAAAATTGTTCAAAAACAATCCCTTGTCCCTAGAGTAAATTTTATAGTTATATAGGAAATGTCAGTTTGGAGCTCTTCAAGGTCCAAGGTGTGTACAGTGTATATGAGTATGTGGTTGGAAGCGGGGGATGGACACTAAGCTAGGTAGTGATCAAGAAACAGTTATTGCACCAACAAAATAATTTCTTATTTCTTGCATATCCTCTACCAACAATAAAATATACTTTTCCAAATTATATATCAGCTATTTGCAGTGTCTGAGGCAAAAGGCTTGGATTGTGGGATTTTTTTTCCCTAGCAGGAAACTAGGAAATGAGTCATAAAACATTAATACTGCCTTAAAATAACTTAGGGTAGGGCAATCCCAAGATGAACTCAGAGTTGAGCAGCCAAGGGAAGCTGTACCTCCAGAGAAGAAATTTCATTAGAGAGGACTTGTCCTTTCCCATGGAGAGTTCTGGGCTGACTTCTTGAAACTGGGAGGGCTATGTCATGCTGAGTGGGAACCCCTGGCTACTTCATGCATCTGTGGAGCACTCCTCTCCTCAGAAACAGAAATCATGAGAGAAGCAAGGCAATTGCCCACTTCAGTTCAAAGGCATTCTAACACATCTGCTGGACCCATTATGAGGTGTTTTCAGTTTCCACAAGCTCGCCAAATTTAGAACTTAAATTTGGAAGTGTGCTAACTTAGGTGGAGCTAGGTGGAAATATAGATTAGTGGTTAAGTGCACAGCTTCAGGAGTGAGAAACCTGGGTTAGAATCCTGGCTTTGTTAGCTGTGACCTTGAACAATTTATTTATCATCTCTACAACTGCTTTATATTCTGTAAAAACAGGACAATAATAACTAATTATAATGTAGTTTTGGAAGGTAAATAAGATGAATGCACAAGAGTCTATGATTAAAAAATAAAGTCACATTCTCTTTATTTAAATGACTCTAAGCCCTCAGCTTATTATTTATAGGAAGCCTAATTTTCTGTTGGCTCTCTCTTCTCCAAGTTATTTCCAGGAAGATCAGAGAACATACTTTTCAAGTTCTGCAAGTTAGCCCTGGTAGTCATTATTCCTCTGAACAACTTGTAAACTCAAGCCATTGTAAAGTTTGCTTCTCTGGGCTTGAATTAGAAGGAAGATACTTGATAATATCTTTGTGTGAATGGGAAGTTGCCCCTCTAGATCAGGTCATGCCTTGATGAGCAGACTAGAGCTTTAAATGACTTAGAAAGTCATGTCTTCTTTTTCTCAGGTGGACACACCCCCACATCAGAGTCTATGGTATGTTTGGGGGAGTGCAGGTTGGATTTCAGCCCTGATACAACCATAAGCAATACCTGGGTAATCCCTGGCTGCATGTAACATAAGACACCAAAACAACACCTGCTTAAACAAAATCCTGTAAAAGGAGATAAGGCTGCCAGCTTTGATCTGACTACTTCATGGTATTATTAGAGCCTTAGCTTCCAGTCTTTCTGATCCACCATCCTAAGTACATAGCTTCCATTGTCTAGATCATCTAGGGGTCTCTGATAGCCGTTGTTTTAGTCAGCTTTTTTTGTCACTGTGACTAAAATACCTGACAAGTATAATTCAGAGGGAGAAAGGTTTACTTGGAGGTTACGGTTTCAGAGGTCAGTCCACGATCAGCTGGCTCCTAAGCAGGAACTATAGTGGCAGGGTCTCCGGTCATTATGAAGGAGAAAAAACACACTCAACTCAATGCAGCCAGAGGATAGAGAGGGGACAAACATAGTCCCCAAGTCCATGCCCCTTTCCATCCACCTTTCTAGCCATGTCTTGCCTCTGAACATGGCTATAATGTCTAACCCATGAGCTTCTCTGGGGGGCATTTTAAATACAAACTCATCTACCAACATTCTAAGTAATAGGGAAAAAAGAAAGGATGGAAACCAATATGGTTGCTGAGCACATAGGATGCTTTGCTTAAGTCTTCTTGACCCAGAATTGATCATATTACACTTGTCTGTGAAGAAAACTGAGAAATATTATCTTTTCAGCTGGGCACTTGGTTGTAGGTGGCTATGTTAATGAAAAGAAGAAGAGAATGGATGTTGGGGGTGTACAATTAACAATTTCTAATTCTCAATTCTACTTTACTATAAGCTTGTTACCCAGTCAACTTCTTTACCATTGCCACTTCCTGCCCCAAGTCAAAGCAGCTGAGATTCTGATCTAATAAAATTTAATTGGATACAGAAGAGGATAAGAAAGCAACACTGCAGAAAGCTGGAGGCAATATTGCATAGTGATTAAGTACCTGAGCTTTCTAGTCAGATTGCCTGGGTCTAAATGCTGGTTCTAGGATAATTTCTTAGCCATAAGACCTGAAACAGTTTTTTCCTAACCTTTCTGAAGTTCTGGTTCCCCAATCTGCAACACAATAGGGTTGTTATTAGTACTGAAAGAGATATTACACATGTAGCCCATTTGGTGCAGAGTAGATATATCCCTGCAAATTATCACTCTAAATTATGTTAGAGCGGACAGGATATGGCATACCTCTGGCCATAGTCTCTTGTAGATACCATTTATAAGAATATTAGTTCACCCTTCCATTCTGCAGTGACATTTATGAGGTTGTTCTTACTGTCAAAAAACCCACCAATACTTCACTGCCTGCTGATATTTACCCTTGGTTTGCTCCATTGTATCCTTGAACAGCCAGAAAACTTGCATTTGAACAGTTAGTATAATTCTCATTCTTTCTGGCAAGTTGAACACTTCTTTTGCGTACCTTTGTCAGCAATCATTCATCAAAACTATTTGCCAGAAATAAATGGCAGAAAGTGAAGTCACAGAGCAGCAAAGCTCACAGAATGCACTGAACTCTCTGAGCTGCTTCTGACTCCAGCGCTCACGCTCACTCTCCACAAGTCAACAGTATAGGCTGACCTGCTGACTCTTATATACTTATCCATGTGGCAATATGTGCACTATATTGGATGGCTATATACAAATGCTCACCTTATTTTTTATTATGAAGAAAATATTTTAGAGAAAAATGATGAGTTAGAACTGTGGTAGGTCACATTAAACAGGTTAGGAATACATATACATACACATGTATGTATAATCACGCTGGTCAATTAGTGCAGTGAAGAAATAAAAATAATGACATGGCTGAGCATGGTAGTATACTACTGCAATTCCAGCTTCTCTGGAGGCTGAGCCAGGAGGATCACTTGAGTCCAGGAGTTCAAGCCCAGCCTGGGCAACAAGGGTGTAACCCTGTCTCAGGAAAAACAAAACAAAAGAAAAGAAAAAAACCAAACAACAACAACAACAGATATACACTGCTTCCTACAGTGATTATTTGAGGGGGGTGGTTATGGGCTCCAATCCTCACTTGAAGATACTTTATTGCTCCACACATGGTCCCAAACAGTGAAAGCTCCACTCTTCACAGGATTTTCTAGATCTCCCCAGGCTTCTTACTTCAGACCCTAACCTGTCTCATGTCTTAGTTCTCAGCACATGAGATTGGTGGTTTTCTTCAATCCCTCTGTCCAAGACTATGTTGTTTCCTCTCTGAGCATGATGGGCAGTGGAAACTTTTATTTCCTTTAGGGAAAGTCACTCACTCACCCAGAGGTACAGTCTGAATTCTGTTGTCCTGACAAGACAATCACAAAGTTTAGAGTACGTTGCTCAGAAACAAGCTTTTTTCCAACTTAAATAATACCATATGTGAGCTCCAAAATCCAGTCTAAATCATATTTTTTTAAAAAACTGTATTTATACATTTGTAAGGATATAGCATAGTTGAAACTAGGCTAGTTTATATTGCAGTAATAAACAAAACATGTTGTATCTTGATCTACAGCAGCATCATTAAGAATAATGGTGATCTCATGAGGTTTTCTCCCAAAAAACCTGTGGATAAGAACTAGCTTTACATTAGTAATAGTAAATTTTCCTGACAATAGTATAATAGTATCATCCCTTACTTCCAAAAGTATGTCCCAAATAGCTCCACCTAGAGCTGAAAACTGTCAACCACACCCAGATTGCACTTGATTGCTTAAAAAGAAAATCAAAATTCTTTCACTGGACATGTAACTACATATATAAACATCTTACCAGGGTTTTTCTTTTGCTAAGTAATAAAACAATTTCTATTGTCTTTATCTACTTCTTTCTAAAAAAGGACTGTCATGGCTTTGAATAAGGGACTTGTGTAAAATAATGTTAAAATATTGTAAGATCAGGGTCATATAAAAGAAATGACAGTATGTTGCTGTGAGTTTCCTTGCAACCAGGACAAAGAAAGAAAATATGTCAAGATTTATAACTCAGAGATGAATAAGCCACTGATTTACTATGAGAGCATTTCTTTTCCATAGTAGTACATTTTATCTTTTCCAATGAAGCCTTCCATAGAAGGCACTGAGAGACATTATTAGGAAGTTTCCCTGAAAATAGAGTGACAAAATTGATGCCAACAGATATCTTATGGCTATTTCTTTTAAGAACTGAGAAAAGCTAAAGGCACAAGGAGTTTTTTGCAACTTTGGAAAATTCTAAGGGCTGCTAGACCAATGAGGAGGTCTTTTGAGGCTGATAGGTGATGTCAAAATACCCTGTCCGTTAGGCTTGCTCTCTCCCCCCAAATATTCCTT
>PVLC010040956.1:0-12500 GCA_004027655.1 Graphiurus murinus
CTTGTAATCCCAGCATTTGGGAGGCTGAGACCGGAGGATCCGGGTTCGCGGCCAGCCTCAGCTACCTAGTGAGGCACTCCGCAACTTAGTGAGACCCGGTTTCAAAATAAAGAATAAAAAATAGGGCTGGGGGTATAGCTCGGAGGTAGAATGCCTCTGAGTTCAATCCCCAGTACCGCAAAAAAAAAAAAAAAAAAAACATTTTATTGAAACAGATATGCTTATTCGTTCATGTTTGTGTATGGCTGCTTTTGCCTCATACTTGGTTGTAACAGAGTTCATATGGGTCACAAAACCTAAAATATTTACTATCTGGTCTTTTACAGAAAACTTAATAGGGCAAGGGTTGTAGCTTGGAGGTATAATGTTCCTGGATTCAAACCCCAGTATAGGAAGGAAGAAAAGAAGGGAGGAAGGAAGGGAGGGGGAAAAAAAAGAAAAGATCCATTCCAGGATTAGGAGCCCTAAACTCTGCCTTGGCTCTATCCAGGATATAACCTGGATAAAGTCACCTCCATTTTGTGTGCCTAGGTTTCTTCATGTGCACAAAGAGGGGTTGGGCTGGATGGTCTAAGGCTCTTTCCAGCCCTTTGATTTAGAAAGTCAGCAGTCTAGCTGGGTGTGGTGGCGCATGCTTGTAATCCTAGTACTTGGGAGGCTGAGACCGGAGGATTGCAGTTTCTCAGCCAGCCTCAGCTACTTAGTGAGGCCCTCTGCAACTTAATGTGAACTTGTTTCAAAATAAAGAATAAAAAATATGGCTAGGATGTAGCTCAGAGATAGAATGCCCCTGGGTTCAGTCCCCAGTACCGCAAAAAAGAAAAAGAAAAAGAAAGTCAGCAATCTGTCATGTTTCCCACTGTCCTGGTCCTGAGCAGGCATGTCCCTAACCCTTTCCTCTCAGAACAAGAGCTACAGAAGGTTCCCCTGCCCAGCTGTGGTTTTCCGCTGCTGCCCCTGTGGGCCTCCCCAGTGCCACATTCACCTGCCCCACCCTTCCCTTCCCTTCTGCTGACCTGTCTGCCCTGCTCTCTGAATTCCTCTCCCTGCAAGAGGAAGATGGCCTACTCTGAAAGAGCCTCCTTTCCAGTCCAGAGGACTGAAGGCCTCCGCTTTGGCAGAGGATGGAGGCAGGGAAGGGACTCTCAGTCTCTAGCGCCCACAACAGACAGGCAGCGGGCAGGGGACAGGCCTGCTCTCACTGCACCCCTGCTCTGCCAGAGGAAGCAGCCCCTCTCTGCCACTTCCTATCCCAGGGGTTTCAGCAGTTTCCCCTTCAGGACCTGCTGGCCCTCCCAGCCCAACCCTGCCCACACAGGTCAGAGAGTGCACCGAGGGGAGGATCCCTCACAGGAAGGCTGGGTGACAGCTGTCTACACAAGAGGACACCCCAGCAGCAACTCCACCAGCCTGCTTCTGCGAGGGAACAGGATTCAGTACTGGGGACACTGTCTCTACAAACCCTCTTCTGTCCCCAGATGGGCAGAAATGAGTCCATTGCTTTACCTAGCTGTGGCCTTAGTGATGAGCAGAGTGGGCCTGGCCTTGAAGAACTGGCTAAAATCCCAGAATGGAAGTGCTAAGGCCAATGTCCAGTAGGGAAGAGCCCAGGGTGGCTTCAGATAGAGGGACAGGTTGAAGTGAGAGGGCCTGGGGAACATGAGCAAGAATGAGTGCTTGAGCCGGGCATGGTGGAGTGTGCCTGTAATTCCAGTACTTGGAAGGTTGAGATAGGAGGATCGCAGGTTTGAGGCCAGCCTCAGCAACATAGTGAGACTCTCAGTAACCTAGTGAGACCCTGTTTCAAAACAAAAGTAATCATTTAAAAAAGGGCTGGGGGTGTAGCTGGGTTCAATTGCCAGTACCAAAAAAAAAAAAAAAAAAAAAAAAAAAGAATGAATGGTCGAGCCCAGCATGGTAGTACATGCCTGTAATCCCAGTATTACATGGGATCCTCCTCAGACAGGAGGATCACAGATTACAGGTTTGAGGACAGCCTCAAGCAGCATAGCAAGACTTTCAGCAACTTAGGGAGACCTTGTTTCAAAACAAACAAACAAAGGGCTGGGGTATAGCTCAGAGGTAGAATGCCCATGGGCTCAATCCCCAGTACCACAAAAAAAAAAAAAAAAAAAAGAATGAGCAGTTGATTCGGAGGAGCAGGTGACATTAAAATCAATGTCAGCCGGGCGTGGTGGCACGCTTGTAATCCCAGCATTCAGGAGGCTGAGACCGGAGGATCCGGGTTCGCGGCCAGCCTCAGCTACCTAGTGAGGCACTCCGCAACTCAGTGAGACTCTGTTTCAAAATAAAGAATAAAAAGGGGCTGGGGGTGTAGCTCGGAGGTAGAATGCCCCTGAGTTCAATCCCCAGTACCGCAAAAAATAAAAAATAAAAATAAAATAAAATAAAATCAATGTCACTTCATAATTTTGCAGGGGGACTTGTCTCTAGTGCTAATGTACACAGGCAACAATGGAGAGCAAAGTATTATCTCACATGTGGGTAAAGGGGAGTGGCCTTTTCTGGGTGAAGGAGCAGGAGACTCTTACAGTCTGTAGCGGTTGCTAATTTGTCATGGTGACTTACACTTAAGCACCTCCCAGGTGCCCTTGCAAGGTGGAGCTCTTACTAATAGGGCTGGGTGCTGATGAGAGATCCTGCAGACATGTGACACTCAGTGAGACCTTCTCAAGGCCATGGGTCAGAACAGCAGTAGCAGCCCAAGGTCCTGGACCTCTGCCCAGTTGCCTAGTTCCTCCTGAGGATAAGCCAGAACTAAAGGCTGATGGTTAGAGAAGCCTTGAGGCCTAAGATGGGGGCCTAGCATTGGTCAGACATCACCGCCTTAGTCTCCCATGGTAATATTGCTCCATGAAGTTCAAGTAGCAGTGAGAAAGTGGGTGCAGTGGCACATGGAAGGCTGAGACAGGAGGATCACAGGTTGGAGGCCAGTCTCAGCAACTTGGTGAGACCCTCCACAACTTAGCAAGACCCTGTTTCAAAATAAAAAATAAAAAGAGGTGCGGGTATAGCTCAGAGTTAGAATGTCCCTGAGTTCAATCCCCGGTACTCCCCCAAAAATAGTAACAGTGAAAAAATGCTCAGGGTTCCCCTAGAAGTGATAGTTCTGGATGGACCAGCAATAACAGATGAGAAGATGATCCTGATACCCTCTTGGCTCTGAGAAGTTGTCTTCTTGCACCTTTGGCCAAAAGCTCTATCTAGCCAGGCCTCCTGTCAAGAGAGCAGGGTCCTACTTTTCTCTCTCCACACCCCCCCAGGACCAAAAGGAACTAGTCCCCCCAAGATAGGGCCTCATTGTCTCTGAGGGCAGGGCCTGCTTCTCCACCCCTGCAAGGTGGAGTGAGTATGGTTTTGCAGCTGATCTGGGGGATACCAAGGAAGCCTCAGAGACAACATCTGGATGTGCACCTGGGCTCCTGCCAGTCCCTCCCTACATCTGCAGTGCAAACCCAGGGTTTGGTTACAAGCCGACTCAAAGCTGGTGGTACATGTTTGGAAAGCACACTGAGCCTGGGAGGAGGGGTGGAAGCGCTTGAGGTCAGTGCCAGCTCAGGGCGAGGACTTGCGAGCTTGGCACCAGAGCAAATGTGGGCCCAGGGCAGTAGGTGTGGCCGCCTTGGCCTCCACAGCTTGGCCTCCTGGAGGAGGGGTAGAGGGGCATGGTGCTTGTTTAAATGTGGGCAGGATTTTCTCTTGCACTCTCTCAGAGCCCTTCAAGTTGCTCCCCCTGCTTGTGGGGAAGGGGGTCAAATAGTTAAAATTATAGGGTGACAAGGTGGAGCATGAGGAAGGCAGCAGGGGTTTATGGTTCTGAGGTATGGACTGTGGGGTTGGTATTATGCCAGGCACTGTACCGACATTATCGCTTCTCTTTCTCACAAAGTAGTTAGCAAGTGGCAGAGCTGGGGTTTGAACCCAGCTTTCTTTCTTTTTTTTTTTTTTTTTTTTGCGGTACTGGGGATTGAACTCAGGGGCATTCTACCTCCAAGCTACACCCCCAGCCCTGTTTTTTATTCTTTATTTTGAAACAGAGTCTCACTAAGTTGCAGAGGGCCTCACTAGGTAGCTGAGGCTGGCCGTGAACCCGGATCCTCTGGTCTCAGCCTCCCAAATGCTGGGATTACAAGCATGCACCACCATGCCGGGCACCCAGCTTTATTTCTGACTACACTCTTTGAACAACTCTGTTTTCAGCAAAATCTATTTTGGTAATCCTATTTTAACAGTTCCATTTTAAAAACAGCAGAAGGAGCTGGGCGTGGGGTGTGCATGCTTGTAGTCCCAGTACTTGGGATGCTGAGACAGGAGGATCTGGGTTCGCGGCCAGCCTCAGCTACTTAGCGAGGCTCTCAGAATCTTAGGGAGACCCTGTTTCCAAATAAAGATATAAAATTGGGCTGGGGGCATAGCTTGGAGGTAGAAGGCCTCTCTCTGGGTTCAATCCCCAGTACCAAAAACAAAACAAAACAAACAGACAAAAAAAAAAAAAAAAAAAAAGCAGCTGAAGGAAGCCAGGCATGGTGGCTCACAACTGTAATCCCAGCACTTAGGAGGCTGAGACAGGAGAATTACAGGTTCGAGGCCAGCCTCTGCAACTTAGTGAGACCCTCAGCAATTTAGCAAGATCCTGCTTCAAAATAAAAATTGAAAAGGGCCGAGGGTGAGCTCAGAGACAGAATGCCCCGGGGTTTTATCCCCAGTAACACACACACACACACACACACACACACACACACACACACACACACACACCACAGCAAAAGGGATTAGGCAGCATGGCCAAGGTCACACTGCCAGTCAAGAATGAGGGCAGAACTCAAACCCAGGCTTGACTTTGATGTTAAAGTCTCTGCTTTTCCCTCTAGTCATGCTGCAGAACATCTTCGGGGATTGCTAGTGCAGGGCTTGCTCACGGCATTCCTCTTAGAAGGCTCAAAGCCCCTGTGAGGCCTCGGTCAACCAGAGCTCAGTCTAATACTCAAATCCTAACTTCCTGAGCCAAGTCTGTTCCAAAATGGTGACAATTTAAGCTTCTGTGACCAGCTGTGGAAGATGGCATCCAGCTCTGTTGATGTGGAGGCTGACTCTACTCCTGTACCTCAGAGATCTGCTGTTTCCAAAGAGTTCTGGGCTCCAGACCTGGAGTAGCCATGGTCCCTGCCCTATAAATATACAGTTGCTCTCCACTTACACATAATGTAAGTCTGGGTCTTATCTTGGGGTGTTGGTTCACATTTATTCAAATATTTATGGAAAGCCAGCCCTGAATACCTCATATGTGCCAGGCCTGGGGCCAGGGGCTTGATCATGGAACCCATCCTATTCTAATAAAGCTGTGTGTGTACACACATGCTGGGGATTGAGCCCAGGGCCTCACACATATTAGGCAAGAACTAAGCTACATCCACAGCCTTTTTTGTGGGGCAGGGGTATTAGTGGGGATTGAACCCATGGACACTCTACTTCTCAGTTACAGCACCAGTCCTTTTATTTTTTCTATTATATTTATGTATTTATTTTTCTTTGCTGCTGGGTTTTGAACCCAGAGGCATTCTACCTCCAAGCTACACTCCTAGCCATATTTTCTTTCCTTCCCCTCCCCTTTCTTTGTACTGAAGATTGAACCCAGGGGCATTCTATCTCTGAGCTATATCCCTGGCCCTATTTTATTTTATTTATGTAGTGTGTGTGTGTGCGTGTGTGTGTGTGTGTGTGTGTGTGTGTGTGTGTGTGTGTTACTGGGGTTTGAACTCAGAGGCATTCTACCTCTAAGATACACTCCCAGCCCTTTTTATGTTTTGTTTTGAAACAGGGTCTTGCTAAATTGCTGAGGCTGTCCTCGAATCTGTGATCTTCCTGTCTCAGCCTCCCAAGTACTGGAATTACAGGTGTGTGCCACGGTCTGTTTTTTATTTTGAAACAGAGTCTCACTAAATTGCTGAGGGCCTTGCTAAATTGCTGAGGCTGATCTCAAGCCTGCGATTCTCCTGTCTTAGCCTCCCAAGTACTGGGATTATAGGCATGTGACACCACGCCCAGTTTATTTTCTTTTTTGAAACAAGATCTCAATAAGTTGCTGAGGAACATTATTAAATTGCTGAGGCTGGTTTCAAACCTACAATCCTCCTGTCTTAGCCTCCCAAAGTACTGGGATTACAGGCATGCGCTACCATGCCTGGCTCCCAGCCCTTTTCTGAATTTTTATTTTGAGGCAAAGTCTTGCTAAGTCACCCAGGCAGACTTTGAACTTGCCATCTTCCTGCCTCTGCCTCCCGAGTCCCTGGAATTACAGGCATGCTAAACTGAGGCCCAGAGAAAGGTAGACCCAAGGTCACATGCAAGTTGAGGACTTCTGATTCATGACTCTGGAGCTCTTTCCTCCTGTGAGCCTTGCCGTAACTCTCACGAGGCTAAGGACAGAGCTGGAGAGTGTGTACAGCAGGCCCAGGCCTCTGTATGAGTGATGGGGGCTGGTACTTCAAGTCTGCCATTTATGTGGCCGAGCCCCTGCTCCTCTCTGGATCTCACTTTCCCCATCTGCAAAGGGCAGTGGATGAGCCTGGTGATGCTTGGCTAACAGCTCCTCCAGCTCTACCCCTCTGTGGTTCTAATTAGAAGACACTGCAAGACAGAGTGGAATGGAGCAGCAGCAACGCAGCTCTTCTCGGAGTGCAGCAGGAGGCCTTTGACACAATTGACACAATTCTGTGTTCCAATCGATGCTCCTCACTGACAATGATGACAACCATTTTCCTGTGAGAGTCAAATTCTCTGGGACAATCCTTCCTTGGAGTTTCTCCACAGGGGGGTGGGGGGACCTGGTTCTGATTTCTCCCTTTCCTCTGGCAGTTTGAGGTGGTAGAGCAACCCATAACAGAGACCCATTGATCATGTCCTTTTGAGATGTCAGGAGCCAGGTTCTTGGCCTGGCGCCCAGGCAGGCGGCCCCACCTTGTGTTGAGCTGGCCTCCATGGTGGAGGGGGCGATCGCTGATGGCCACTGGTCTAGCCCCGCTGGACAGGATGTTTCCACATCAAGCCCCACTTCCTGCAGCTAGGCCTGGGCTCCGGTTTCCCCCCTCTCCTGCCATCTGGTTGCCTGCCCTCTGCCCCCTCCCCTTGCTGGGTGTTTACAGGCTTCCTTATCAGTTTGGGGAATCTGGGCCTCACCCAGCAGGCGCCCCACCCGCCCAGCCCAGACAGCCTGCCCAGGGCCCTACCTGCTCTTTCGTCACCGCAGGCACCCACAGCCTGGAGCTCCCCTGGCAGGCAGGGGTGTGGACAAAGGCTTGCTGCTTGGCACAGGCCCTTGGTGCCTGGGGCCCTGCCTGCCAGAGTGAAACCTGAATATTCATAGTGCTTTCTCCAGTTTGCCCAGGCTGGGAAGGGTATGCATTTTTTTTTTTTTTTAATTTGTCATCTCCTCTATCTGCAGGCTACAGACAGGAACAACATGGCCAGGCTGCTGAGCAGGCTAACCATGTCAGGCCACCAAGAGCTGAGTGAGAGCAGTGCCAGGCCAGAAGGCTCTGACAGTGCACACAGATATTTCCAACTTGAGAGCACTATCAACACCCTAGGGCCCACAGATTCCCAAGCTTATTTGGTGTACCACCCCTTTTCCAGAAAAAAAAAATTACCTCCACCCCCAAAATCAGCACCTCCACCCCCAAAATCTTCTTCTTCCTCCTTCTTTTTTTAGTGGTACTGGGGATTGAACCCAGAGGTTCTACCTCTAAGCTACCCCAGCCTTATTTATTTTATTTTACTTCATTTTTGTGGTACTGGGGATGGAACTCATTCTACCTCCAAGCTACGCCCTAGCCCCATTTTATTTATTTATTTATTTATTTATTTATTTATTGCGGTACTGGGGATTGAACTCAGGGGCATTCTACCTCCGAGCTATACCCCCAGCCCTATTTTTTATTCTTTATTTTGAAACCGAGTCTCACTAAGTTGCAGAGTGCCTCACTAGGTAGCTGAGGCTGGCCACGAACCCGGATCCTCTGGTCTCAGCCTCCCGAATGCTGGGATTACAAGCATGCCTGGCTTTATTCTTTATTTTGAAACAGGGTCTCACTAAGTTGCGGAGTGCCTCACTAGGTAGCTGAGGCTGGCTTTGAACCCAGATCCTCCAGTCTCAGCCTCCCAAATGCTGGGATTACGAACGTGTGTCACCACGCCCAGCTCCCATTTTATTTTGAAACAGGGTCTCACTAGATTGCTCAGTGTCTCTCTACTTGTGGAGGCTGTCCTCCAACCTGCGATTCTCCTGTCTCAATCTCTCAAGTACTGGAATTACAGGAGTGTGCCACCATGCCTATTTTATTTTTTATTTTCAAACAGGATCTCACTAAGTTGCCGAGTTCCTTGCTAAGCTGCCATGGCTGGCCTTGGACCTATGATCCTCCTGTCTCAGCCTCCCAAACACTGGGATTACTGGCTTGTCACTATGCCCAGATAAATCTACCTTCTTGAAGCAAATAAACAGAAAGACGCAGTGACAAATTTGCATTCTTGTGTGTACCTATGTTTTATTTTAGCACCTTCGGAGGATGATATAGACCACTTTGGGAACCTATGCTCTAGGCTAGAGGTGGAGTGAATGAGGGGCTACAGGCTGTGTGTGATGGAAAAGATGAGGCTTGGAACTCCTTGGGCACGCTCTTGGCCAATCCACACCCAGATCTGAGAGCCTCATAGATCCCAAGCTCTCTCTATCCCCACCCTGGGATCTGCTCACCTGCTCAAATGCTGGGATTTGAGGCCAAAGCTAACCACTGAGCGAGTCAAAAGACTGTCCCAGAACTTAAGAGCCTAGGTTTCCCCCTCAGATGTTCTGAACCAAGGAGGGATACAGAGATGGTAGGCAAATAGAGATGCCGTAGGCTATGGCTTGTCCTTCCAGTACTTTGGGCTAAAATCCTGAAAGTTCAAGTGCTGGCATGTCTGTATACAGGTCCCACAGGCACTGGGCCTAGTTATGAAAGTTCACCAAGCCCCAGACCAGGAGTGAAAGCCACAGTCCAAACCTCGTTCATTTCCCAGGTGCTTCCATTTAGTTGCTGACAAATCATTTAAAATATATTTGGGGTGGTAGACTGCAACACTCCCATTTAAGATTGAATGCCAAAATTCAAAGGAATGTTACCATACCATGTCCTTCTAGGTCTCAAGAATACATGCTTGTAATCCCAGCATTTGGGAGGCTGAGACTGGAGGATCCTGGTTCGCGGCCAGCCTCAGCTATCTAGTGAGGCACTCCGCAATTTAGTGAGACTCTGTTTCAAAATAAAGAATAAAAAATAGGGCTGGGGGTATAGCTCAGAGGTAGAATGCCCCTGAGTTCAATCTCCAGTACCACAAAAAAGAATACAATTCAATAGTTTGGGGCACTTGGCTGGACAAGTTTAGAAAAACTCTGCTTAGGCAACTTTGCTATTAATGAGCTATGTGACCACAAACATGCCACGTCACATGGCTCTTAAAGCTTCAGGCCTCCCCATCACTGGTGATTTCATATTATCCAGAGTTTCTCCCAGGCTTACAGACCCTAGCAAATGCCAGGCACCAGATTCTCCCCTCTATCAAAACTTTCAGGCCAGGCTGGGGGTGTAGCTCAGTGGTAGAGCGCTGGCCTAACATGTATAAGGCTCTGGGTTCCATCCCCAGCACTGTACACACAAAAAAAAGAATAAAATGTTTAAAAAAATGTTCAGGCCATTGTCTTTTCCCCCCAGGAACAGACTTTCCAATCACTCAGAAAAAATCAGAAACCATTTAGTGTTGATTTGTTAATAGCTGATATTGGGTTAAGGTATCATCTCTCTCTTTCTCCCCCACCCTCCTCTCAACAAGTTCTTACTAAATTCTCCAGGCTGGCCTTGAGCTTGCAATCCTTCAGCCTCATCCTCCTGTATAGCTGGGATTACAGGCATGTACCACCATGTTCAGTTCACAGTTTCATTTCATTTTATTTATTAATTTATTTTTTCGGTATTGGGATTGAACACAGAGGGAGCCCTCTGAGCTACACCCCATCCCTATTTTTTTTTTTTTTTTTGCAGTACTGGGTATTGAACTCAGGGGCATTCTACCTCCAAGCTATACCCCCAGCCCTATTTTTTATTCTTTATTTTGAAACAGGGTCTCCCTAAGTTTTGGAGTGCCTCACTAGGTAGCTGAGGCTGGCCGAAAACCTGGATCCTCTGGTCTTAGCCTCTCAAATGCTGGGATTACAAGTGTGCGCCACCACGACCCCATCCCTATTTTATTTTTTATTTGGAAACAAGGTCTCGCTAAGTTGCTAAGGCTGGCCTCTAACCGTAATCCTCCTGTCTCAGCCTCACAAGTACTGGAATTACAGGCGTGTGCCACCACATCTGGCTTTACATTTGCATCTCATATTTTGGAAAGACTATCTGGAGCGACAGTGCTTTCCCCTGAGGGGCTCCAGGACCAACAGTGGGCCTGGCCAGTACATAGGCACACTAAAAGGCACTTCTCGGTGGTGCTGTTGCCAGTCACACCATCAGCCATAGAGCTAGCTGGCATTCACCATCTTCACCATCTACTCCCCATACCTGTGGTTTCTGTCAGGAAGATTTAAGGAGCTCATGTGAAAGTGCTTTGAAGAGCTCAAAACTAAGCCTGATGCAACAGAAAGCCCCCTGACTGAGTAAAGGAAGATGAGGTTCCACTCCTGGCCCTGCCTCCACCTCATTCTTCCTTCAGTCTGGGAGCCGATACCAAGCCCTTCTCTAGGACACACATTGAAATCTGTGGCTACGGCCACACCAGCCTTAATCTGCAGAGCCTGAGAGCCCAAGCTCATCTGCTTGGTTTCCAAAGGTTCTTCACAGTCTCCTCAGCCTTGTTTCCCATGATTTCTCAACCCAAGCTGGGCTTCAAGCTCAGTGGTCTCCTCATGGTCCCCTGGGGGAACATTCTGGGCTCTTTCACAGAATTTCTCAGGCCTATCATGCCCTCCTCTCTGGCTAATCAAACAGTGTCCATCAGCAAGGTCCCAACCAAGTCCATCAAATCCATAGAGCTCCAAGCCAGGCGTGGTGGCGCATGCTTGTAATTCCACTACTTGGGTAGCCGAGGCTGGCCGCGAACCTCTGATCCTCCTGTCTCAGCTTCCCAAGTACTGGGATTACAAGTGTGCGCCACCACGCCAGGCCCTGTTTCAACCTCTGACTCTGACACAGGTCTGAGCATTGAGGAGTTAAGTCCAAGTAAATTCTCAATCTATAGATCCCAAGGAATCTTAGGGCTATGGTCTAGGGGGATGGTGGAGGCACAGTTGGGGGACAAAGGTCTCCAGAGTTCCAAAATCACTTTTCCTCTCCTGCCCCAAGCCTCGGCTAGGGGCAGCAGGTACCAGCTAGTTATTTAATCCAAGCAGCACTGAGAAGGCAGCAATGGTCAGGTCATCATCAAAGCCTTCCCTCTTTGTACAAAACCACAATGTTTTCACTCTGGAAATATTAGGTGCTGGTCTGATCACTAGACCCTCAGGAAAGACTCCATGACCCTGGATCAGGCAAACAAGGTTGGAAAGAGATATGATTGGCATATGTACAATGATGTACAGAACAGATAATCATGGACCGATTCACCAAAAATAGGGTTATAAATGAAGGGAAAATAATGAGTCTGATTTGACAAATGCGTAGTAAGAACTGAGCCCCGTGGTACCTGTAGTCACAGTACTTGGGAGACTGAGACAGGAGGATTGCAGGTTCCAGGCCTACCTTAGCAACTTAGTGAGACCCTCCACAACTTAATGAGACTCTGTTTCAAAATAAAAAGGAACTCAACCTAAGAATATGATTGAAAAGATAAGCTGCATCTAAAATAACAGTAACAGCCGGGCGTGGTGGCGCATGCTTGTAATCCCAGCATTTGGGAGGCTGAGACCGGAGGATCCGGGTTCACAGTCAGCCTCAGCTACCTAGTGAGGCACTCCGCAACTTAGTGAGACCCTGTTTCAAAATAAAGAAAAAAAATAGGGCTAGGGTTATAGCTCGGAGGTAGAATGCCTCTGAGTTCAATCCCCAGTACCACAAAAAATAAAAAATAAAATAACAGTAACATCAAGCAAACACATGATTTTTGCTTTTTTTTTTTTGGTACTGGGGATTGAACCTAGGGGCATTCTACCTCCAACCTACACCCCCATTCCCCCCTTTTATTTTTTTGTTTTGAAACAGGGTCTTACTAGGTTGCTGAGAGCCTCGCTACATTGCTGAGGCTATCCTCAAACCTGTGATCTTCCTGTCTCAGCCTTCCAAGTACTGAGATTACAAGCACACGACACCACACCTGGTTGCTTTTGCAATCTTATAATTTTATATGTGCCCTGGGCACAGTGACAAACACCTGTAATCCTAATACCTGGGAGGCTGAGACAGGAAGATCACAGGTTTGCAGCCAGTTCAGAGGTAGAATGCCCCTGGTTTCCA
>PVLC010040957.1:0-13610 GCA_004027655.1 Graphiurus murinus
AAAAAAAAAAAAAAAAAAAAAAAAAAAAAAACAGCTGGATGTGTGGCTTAGAGGTAGAATACCCCTAGTTTAAATCCCCAATATATAAATAGACAGATAGATGATGATAGATAGATAGATAGATAGAGTTGTCCAGACCTGATTTTGATAGACAGTACATTGTCCAGAGCTGACTTCCATTGCCTGTGGAATGTCAGGTGATAAGAGCAAGGGACAGCCGAGCGTGGTGGCGCACGCTTGTAATCCCAGCATTTGGGAGGCTGAGACCGGAGGATCCGGGTTCGCGGCCAGCCTCAGCTACCTAGTGAGGCACTCCGCAACTTAGTGAGACTCGGTTTCAAAATACAGAATAAAAAATAGGGCTGGGGGTATAGCTCGGAGGTAGAATGCCCCTGAGTTCAATCCCCAGTACCGCAAAAAAAAAAAAAAAAAAAAAAAAGAGCAAGGGACAATTGTGCCTAAATTGCTAAGAGTAAATTAAGCATCATGAAATATTCTGTTTCCGTCACACCATAATAGTACAGATGATGCTTTCAGTGGTATATGTAAAGTATCTTAAAATATGCACTTATTTTAATGGGAATTATTATTAATTTAGCCAACCCACCATGTTATGGTTATCTTTGTTTAGGATAAAGCTAAATTTTTTTTAATTTAAAAATTATTGAGCAAGTGATAGTACATGCCCTATATTTCCCCTTAAATATGAGATGATCAGATATAAAAGATCCATTTCAAAACCTAATTTTAGGTAGTACTGTGATAACTGGGCAACTGAAATTACTGGACTGAATGGAATTAATTAATCCTTAAAGACCACTTGGGTCCTTCAGGCCATAGAACAAAATCTGCCAAGGCAATCTTCTCAAAGGTCAGACTTTTTTTTTGGAAGCCATTAGGACCAGTGGAAGCCGGGACCTTATACTATCTATTCTACTGCATCGCTTTGGAATAGTGACATTCATGCTCTATGATCACGCCTAGTAGCTGTTAAGAAGAGAAGGTATTTCTTAGGAATCTATCTAAAGCTATGCTAGCAACTCCAGTTTAATACTGTTAAGTTACAGAGAGAAATCCCTAATAGCTTCACATAAGACATTGCCTCACCTTGTAGAAGATTCTCTTTTGCATACAACACACAGACTGTGCCTGTTCCCCTGGACCATATGGTATGCTGCTACACAACCCTCGGGCTGCATTTTTCATTCACTTTTTAATAGATCTATAATAATAGGATAAGAAAGCCTTAGCCTCCCCATCCATATTAAAATGTTTCAAGCATAGCAGTATTGAACTTTGGGGAATTGTTCTAAAGAAGAATCACAATTGCAATTTTATTCACAACGACTAAGTTCTTCTTTGCTTCAAACTACCAGCAGGAGACAAATTCACTAGTCACCACAAATATTAGCAACAGATAAAACACAGCATATGGCAGGAAGCCAGATATTTCACAGATCTGAGTCAGATGACTCTGTGGTTAGTGAAATACAATCTATTTTATTCCCAGAGATGGATAGGAATGAAATACTCAAATAGAGGAATAGAAAGAAATTCCACGTAGTGCCCAGACAGCCTGGCAAGACTGTTAGAAGGATGGAACTTTTGGAAGGATGGAGCTTCCAGAAATCACTGATAGAGAGAATGCCACACCTGGGAAGACCATGAACACAAAATTCACACAGGCTTAATGAAGGCAGACTGATCCAAAGCCAAGGTTTTCGGCGACCATATTGCATTATAGAATTTTTAAATGTGTAAGTATGGACCTATAGAGACAATGAGAGTGAAAATGATTTCCAAAATCATGATAAATTTAACTCAAATTTTGCTTTTATATGATTATAGAAATTGCAACATGCTGGGCTTCGTGGCAGCATTGGAATAGACCTGTATCTCCTCTAAACCAAAGATAGATTGTACTGAAAATCAGATGTAATATTTGAGCCTAATATCTACTGGGAGTGGGACTGGGGATTGAACCCAGGGGTATTCTACCTCTGAACTCTACCCCCAGCCCTATTTTATTTTTTACTTTGAAACAGGGTCTCACTAAGTTGCTGAGAGCCTTACTAAATTGCTTAGACTGACAACAAACCTGTGATACTCTTTTCTCGGCCTCCCAACCTGTAGGATTATAGGTGTACACAAACACTCCTGGCCTAATGTCTAATACTTAGAATAACCAAGTTACAAAGAAGACTAATTCATAGCCCAACACGTCTAACATGCTAAAGTCAAGGCCCTGACCTGATACTAGAGAAGAGGATATCTGAATAGACATACTTAAGAACCTTGAACCCTCCTGCAACGAGAGTGTCCCATTGCCACTTAGTGAAGCACGGTAGTCTTTTCTTGCCTTAGAGAGCCAAGAAAAAGATCTCATTGAGTTAGATGCTATAACAATACTGGATAACCAATAAACATCATAAATTTATGGATTGTAGTCCCCAGGCTGGGAGTCCAAATTCAAGTCCTGGCAGATTTAATTTAGGATGAAGGTTTAATTTCTGGTTCAGAGATAGCACATGCTCATGTGGTATCAGGGTAAGGCAGCTCTCTGGAGTCTCTTTAATACAGACACTAATCCCATTCATGAAAGCTCCACTCTCATGATTTATCATCTCCCGATAGCCCCACACCTCCTAAAACCATCACATTGGTGATTAGGTTTGAGCACAGGTGTTTTGAGGGGCACAAACATTTAAACCACAGCAGATGGTTTATAAGATAATAGAAAAGGTAGACCTTCTTACTTGTAGACTAGTAACCAGGATTAAGTTTTAATCCTTGGCTTATCTGGGAAATACTTTGCATTTACCAAAAAACTTCAGGGGAACCTAGAGAAAATACCTGGAAAATGAATCTTGAGGATGTGGAACTAGTGGTAGAAGCAAAATAGAAAGCTGGATAAAAGAGAGTTCACTATTGTGGAACACGATTGGCCCTGTGACTCATGTTTCAATGTTTCAATGGTTCCTTGGAGAAGAAAAAAAAAACAACAAAAAAAACCCTACATATGGAGATGTAAGAACTTCCTTTACAGAATATAGAGGAAGGGGACTAAAAAGGCTCAGAGATTTGAGCAAGCTACAATGTCTTTATTATCAAAAAACAGAGAGCCAGCTGTCTGTGCTCCTCAAGAAGCCTGGAGGAGACTTACTTTTTAAAAGCACCAAGGAATTAATTAGTGAAAGGGGTACCAGCAATATTTCGAGCTCGAGAAAAGGAAGAAGAAGAAGAAGAAAACTTGGGCAATGTTAGCTTCTTATAACCGTGCGCTCACTATACTCTATCCCTGGATTTCTGAAACTGGAGTTTTTATTTTCCTTGGTCCTAATTTCCTGCTGTGCAGTGCCATTCCATTTTAGTGTCAGTTTTGACATTCTCACATCTGATAGTCTCCAGTCTTGGAAGATTCTGTCTGGTCTTTGGCCCTGCCCTGCCTTGCCACTTCTTGTATCTGGGCTCACTTGCCCCAAGCCCATTTGCTCAAACATTGTCTCCCCCTTACTCTTACCTGGCAGCAAATGCACAATCCTAACACGAATGCACAATCCTAATAGTCTATTCACATAGTTCCTAAAGCCTCTTGCATCACTAGCTCCTCTCTGCATGACCCCCCACTTCTCAGGCATGTGGGGCTCTCTAGTTCTCAGGAATGCAGCACCAGAATGAGCATCAATTATTGGGTCCCTCTGTGGATAAGTGCACTGTAAATCAAAGCTCACCATTTTAGTTAAGTCTTACTTCTTCTCTTGGTAGCTTAAAGGGAGAGAAATGGTTTGGGGAACACAAAGGAATAACAGAAAATCTGCTCCATTAAAAGTATTTCCTGCCTGTCCCCCTTTACTTCCTGAGCCCCCCTCCACCTCCCCCCCCCCGTTTCCTTGCTGCTTCACTTCTAGGCAATCTTTCTCTGCAGGAGCAAACTGGGGGCCCCTAGGAAATGGAAAACAGAAAACCTGAAAGATGCCAGAAGGCTGCATATTAAGAAGCTGATCCAGCTAGTGAAAAGGAGTGAAATAAATTGGTGTAAACTAAATTTAGAACCATGGCATGAGGTGGCAGTCAGACTTTGGGGAAATTCTGTTGTACAAGACACGATGGTGAGAGAGATAGGGCGGAAAAGAGGCTTTCAAATAATTTTTCTGTGAATGCAAATATAAACACACACTCTCCCTTTGGCTATTCTTTTAGCAAATAGCAGATTGCTCTTTCCATTATTGTGGCTACAGAACTTCTTTTAAATGTTTGCAATATCACAATAAAGGAGCCATGAGAAGGGATGGGTTCTGTGTAGATTACAGAAAAATGATATTTAGATCCTGAAGCTGCCATTCTCAGGAGGCGGCTTCCTCCCTGCTATACACACAAGGGTCCCCCCAACCCAGGCAAAAAGATTGTGTGACACAACAGAGAAGAATAACAGAGAATTCCTGGAGAGACTGATAGACAACTGTTTTTTGGCTGTAGCACAGCGAAAGAAGAGGGGGAAATCAAAGTGAAGAGGAAATAACAATTTATTCCTTATGAAGTTGCTAATGTGATGCGCTTTTCCGTGTGTGTGCATGGAGAGCAAACAGCTGGAGACACTTTTTGATCTGGGCCTGCCTGACTGGAGGATCGCCCCGTGGGCGGAGGCAGCTCTCAGATAGCCTGCTCTGGGCACTGAGCCTGGCTCTTTGAAGTGCTGTCTCTCTACCTTTCCTGCTAACAGATAGTGAGGAAAGAGGTCATGTCTCTAGGGTGGGTTGGGAGGTCTTAAAGTTTCCCCAGTTTTAGGAAGTTACCAGAGATGGCCATGGGCGAAGCTTCAAAGTAGTTCAAGCTGCATTTGGGCACCTTTCCATCACTCCTTGGCCCCATCCCTGTTCCAGGTGAATAGCAGGCACATTGTTGTGCTTTCCTAACTACTGAAGGGAAATTCCTCTGAACAGCCTAGATTATATTTGCTGCCAAAGCTGCCCTCCTCTGCCATCAAACTTTCCTGAACTCATCATGAGAGGCTTGGTGTGAACCAGATTTATCCTGAGCTCCAATGACTTAAGTAACAATACCTAATACTATCCAGGATAAGTATGTACTAGATCTTCTTTTAGGCCTTTACCTTTTTACCTTTACTTTTCTCAGTCTCACAATAGCCCTTTTATGAGGTTGATAATATTACTTGCTCAAATCACTTAAGGGAGACAACTGGCTACTATGCTGGGGATAAAACTGATTGGGTGGCCAGGGGAGAATTATAATCTAGTAATTCTCAGAAAACACCAGTCTGCTTTGCCCCATATCTCAGATCTGCTCCTGAAATTTCTAAAGTTTTCCTGCTTACGGGCCCATTTTTATATTTTCATCTCTTAGTTGTTTTCTAAAGATTTTCTTGTCCTGTTTTTCCCTTAGTGTTTGGAATCTATGTATCTTTTCCTACATTAATGACCACCCCGAATTAAAAAAAAATACATATGGTCTCTTTCTATTTATAGTCTATCTGCATTTCCCTGTCAAGAAAAGTAAGTGCTGTCTATGTATATTGTTTGCTATTTTAAAGCCAGAGCCACATATGCAATTCTTTGCTTTAGTAAAAGCAAATCTTTGGATTTTAGAAGAGAGAACCATGGAAGAGCTGTCTCTGAAAATAAAAGGGCAGGCCATTTGTTTTCTGAAATCTTCTGGCCTTCTGATGAAATTTTAAATTCATTCTCCCTCCTCTGCTTGCAACAGCAGCAGCCCTAAGAGATGTCAAGCAGCTTAAAGGAAATTGTGTACAGTGGAATATTCCTTTTTTTTTTTTTATTAAAAGCTATATATCTTTCTTATCTTTTTGATATGGCTGTTTCTGGCCTGCCTCTGTGAATCCGTGTGGGTGACAGAATTTCAATCTCATTGTATTTATTGATTAAAAGCCAAGCTCCAGTACAAGTCACAGATGACCTCTACCCAAGGGACAGAGCCCATGTGGTAATTTTGTCAGAAGGTCATGATATGGACAGGAGCTTCCTAGGGATCCCCTCTCAGTGGCTTTTTCTCAAGGAGGCAGGGAGTTCCTACCTTTCTCTGGGCCAATCCCTGTGTCTGTATTATGCTATTTAATTGTTTTAATACTCATAACAGTGATGTGGTCATTTTCATTTTATACATTTATTGGTGCATTATAGTTTCACATCATAGTGTAGTTTATAGTGATAATGACAGTTTCAAAGATACTCAATCTCAGTCAGCAAAAGAAGATCTGAGACTCAAACATATATATATATATATATATATGAAAAGAAAAGTTAGTGCTGTCTATGTATATTGTTTGCTATTTTAGAGCCAGAGCCACATATGCAATTCTTTGCTTTAGTAAAAGCAAATCTTTGGATTTTAGAAGAGAGAACCATGTATAAAATGTATATATATATTTGATCCCAATACTTGGACTCCTCCCTTAGGATGCTTTGAAGAAAGGGGAGGGGATAATAAGTATTAAGTAGTTACATCATTAAGTAGCTACGTACATTCAGTTTGGGGTTTTCATGAGCTCAGTTTACTTTATTTACCCTACCACTCAGTACAGTAGACCCCTGAAGACCTTATTTCTTTTCTTTTTTTCCTTTTTATTTTGCAGTACTGGGGATTGAACTCAGGGTCATTCTACCTCCAAGCTATACCCCCAGCCCTATTTTTTATTCTTTATTTTGAAACAGGGTCTCACTAAGTTGCAGAGTGTGGAGGTTGGCCGAGAACCCAGATCCTCCGGTCTCAGCCTCCCAAATGCTGGGATTACAAGCGTGCATCTTATTTCTATGACTGATTTGCAATGCAGTTTTGAGTAAGTTACCAAGACTCTGTCTTCTTCTCTGGAGTAATAATTTTTATCCCAATCAGAATTTTTCCAACTGTGCTCTGAAACCTTCTAGAAATTGGAAGTGTGGTTGAGGGGCAGCTAAGATATTTTGCTCTGGGCAGTTGCTACTCTCTAATTTAGTTATTAAAGGCTCTATACATGGCATTTCACTTGAAAATGCAGGTTTACCGTCTATAGCGTGCATATGAGTGGTGGAGAGGAGAGAGAGATCCCATCAGAAGAGTCAAGGAAGTCCAGGTTATCATAGAACCAAGGCAATATCAGCTCTAGGTCTTACGTTTCTGTACATCCCTGGCTGCAAAGCAACTGTCAGGGATGTGGAAACCAGCAAAACAGAGGGAAATCCATAGCAAGTGGCAAGGATGAGGGGTGGAAATGGGTGCAAACAGCAGCTCCTGAAACAGGACTGGCAATCTTCAGTCAAACTCAAACTCAGTAATGTGAATCCAACTTCGTCCTTGTCTGTACTGATGAGAAGAGAGAGGGGAAGAGGGATGGGCAGGGGCACTATTTTAGAAGTAGAGGTGGAAGTAGGGACAGAAAAACATACCTTCAGGCTATTAACAGAGAAAGGGCCTCTATGGACCTTCAAGAGCACTGTGGGGACAAAAATGATAATTGTCAGAACTTTGAAAGTACATTGCATCACATATGCAAGTTGAAAAGGAGAAGTCCTGGTTGCACCTCTTTGGAGACACTATTGAATCATAATTTTTCTACTTAAATAAAAAGTGAATACAAGGAAGGATTCCTGGCTTCATCTAGTGGACAGGACACCCTGTACTTCCATGGTAACTGCCTGCTCTAACTTATACTTTCTTATCCTGTGCCAGTGAGGGAGTGTGGCCAGGCTGGCTCAGTTATCCAAGTTGAAGCCATCAGGCAATGTCAGAAAAAGAGAAGAGAAAAAAAAAATAGGGCCACGTCTTCTGTGTGACTAGAATAGAAGATGGGATTCTATAGCTTGGTGTAGAAAATGTCCCTGGAAGGTAGAACAGGGATTTCCTGCAAGAAGCATGCAAAGGATATCAGCTGGTCAGCCTGATGTTGCCAGCCTGTGGCTAGACAACATGGAAGTGGGGCAACTGAGGGAGTCAATGTGCTGAAGAGCAGAGGGGGAGAGATGGGAGAGGTGTTCACAAGCATTTGCCATGGACCCTGAATCTCAGTATTTTTAACATTAAAATTTTGACTAATATAATTTTAAAACTATTACTTTCTTTCCCCATGTTTTATAAAAGCCTCACCCCCTTCCCAGGCACCCAGGGAATTCATCACAAATATTCACTATGCAGCTTCTGGAGAGAGACTGGAGTAACTGGGTTGTCTGTGCCAGTACAAATAAGGCAGAGTCTAGAAGGCAGAAGTGGGTGATGTCATAAGTTGTCCCTTGACAGGTTTGGAGGTGAGTGAGAGGAGGAAATCTGTCAGCAATGCCTGGGGATAATTCTCAGTACTTACATTTTCCTTCCTTCAGTAAGTCAGGGGGAAACCTCTGCTGGTAAGTGTGAAACATCTGTCCAGGTAGTTCTCATCCTTGCTCCCAACTTCCAGGTGATCATCACTGACATTAGGAGATAAAATGTCACACATGTGAGCTAACACAATAAAAAAAAAAGAAAGAAATAGCAGCCAGGTGCAGTGGTACACACCTATAATACTAGTACTTGGAAGGCTGAGACAGGAGGATCACAAGTTCAAGGCCAGCTTCAGTAACTTAGGGAGACCTTGTTTCAAAATATAAAAAAGGGCTGGGGGCAGAGCTGAGAGGTAGAACATCCCTGGGGTTGACACCTAATTCCATAAGGAAAAAAAAAAAAAAAGAGTAAGAAATAGCAAGGAGTTTGGGCATTTGACAGTAGAATAATGGTCCTGATCATGGTACTTGTTATAGGACAGTTGAAGTCTATCTAAGCAAAATGACTACTTCAAGGCAATTCTAGTCCTTTATATTTTATTTTTGTAGTTGTGAGTTAATTGTAGTGGGACTGTGGGGGCACATCCCAGAAGCTTGGAGACACCACTCATGTGGAGTTCCTCTTCTTGCCACCTTAAAATGTGTGAGATTTATATGAAAAAGACCTTGGTCCTTTCCTTTGCTCAGGAAATCCTGTTTTGTTTCATTCCTTAAGAACTTGCCTGTGAGCCCACCTCCCAGGACATTTCCTTGAATGGCAATGGAGTTTTGTCCTCAACTTGCTGCAACAGGGAACTTTCAAGGTTATTGTTCTCCTCATTGTCTCATCTCTATCCTGAAAATGTATTTAACCTTGATAAAAAAAAATTGGTGTTAATATTATGCATACTAATTTGCATATATTTGTTTTCTACTTTAAAATGGCCTTATGATACTGTGTCTTGTAGGACTATGATGGTCACTCCTTCCAAAACATTTTTCCCTCTTGCCATCAATTTTCTAAGGAATAAAAAAGTGTTCATTGCTGTTTATTTCAAGAAGGGTAAAAGAATGGAATACCTTTTTTCTCTCATATGCCCATAATTATTTGTTCCTTCTAGGCAGGTCTATGACCCTACCCTAACAAACAACTTTTGGATTTCTACTTAAGACTCTATCTTTTTTTTCCCCTGCAGTGTAGGATTCAAAAAAACATGTGTGGTGGGTGGAAGGTTGGGAAGCTATTTAGGAACTGAAGTGCTAGCTGGAGTATGTGGGAGAAGAGAACATATCTACATACAGTACAGCCTTACCTGCCCTCTCCAAAAAACAACTGGATATTTCTGCAGACAAAAATCAAATGAATTATACAAAGTAGTCAAGCCATATTTTTTAGGTATGATGGGAAAAAAATCAATGGACTAGAGGGTCCTGGCCCCACTGTTTATATGCCAAAATACTTGACCTCCCTTAGCTTAAAAACTGGGGTAGCTGGGCGTGGTTGTGCACACTTGTAATCTCAACATTCGGGAGGCTGAGACCGGAGGATCCGGGTTCGCAGCCAGCCTCAGCTACCTAGTGAGGCACTTGCAACTTAGTGAGACTCGGTTTCAAAATAAAGAATAAAAAATAGGGCTGGGGATATAGCTCAGAGGTAGAATGTCCCTGAGTTCAATCCCCAGTACCACAAAAACAAACAAACAAAAAACTGGGGTAAAAAAGATTGTAGTCCTACAAAATGGTTTGGATATCCATGCATATTTATTGTTTTTAGTTGCCCAGTTTCTCTCTTTTGTTTCTCATTTTTGGTTTTTCACTTTTATTTTGATAAACTGCACTCCCAGTATTCCTATTTCACTCCTTTCTATGCTCTGCCTCCTACCCCTTGTGTAGCTCTTTCTGGAGAACTTCCCTTGGGTCTGTTAGAGAACAATGTGACTAAAAGCTCAAAGGAAAAAAATGTCTGGTTGCCTGGGGATTTATATTATCTACATCCCCATCTCACCCAGGGAAAGCCCATAGCCAAAGACAAAGGGCTACCAGACCTCCCCCCCAAGTGCTGTGTGCATATTTGTCACTATCCTTGTGAAATACATTATGATATGGAACTAGCACACACTGATAGCAGTATAAAATAATGAATACTAGACTGTGAAAGAGTGCTGGGATCACTCTGAGGCTACACTTAAACCCCAGGGTTCCCCTACACCATAAGGCTGGAGCTACACTCTGCATCACTTTCCCTGGGATTCCCCTCCTGGTTCACTTTCTCTTCTTTACTGCCCTTCTTTCCAACATCCTCATGGATTCCCACCCACAGCATTTAAATCATATCTTCATCATTATATCCTCATATCCTATCAGTAGCACACATATCCTCAACTCAGGGTGTGCTTCTGGGGAAAGAGAACTAAAAGAAAAGCCAAGCCTCCATAATCAAAAGCAGTCTCAGGGCCTTGGTGTAAGGGTGGCCAGAAATTGAAAGCACAATCCAAACCCTCTCCCCTGGGAATTTGCATCTTGATCAGATATTCATATTTCTCTTGGTGGCGATCTAGACAGACAGGCCACTCATTCCTACCCACAGGTCCCCTGTCCTTCCACAGGCTTCATTTTCAGTTTTGCTTCATCTCTCTGAGCTGGCCTACAAACTTGTAATATATTATTTTTGGCTTGCATTATCCAGAGTTGCTTGTGATTAAGCAACCCCAACTGGCACAGGAATTAAAGAAAATAAGGAAGAACAGTTTTTTTTTCAACTGGGGCGGGGATTCCTCTGAAGTCATCTTTGGTTGTAGCACAAGCATGCCCTCTTAGTATTTCTCTGCTGTTCACTGTGTGGCTTACTTGACATTTCCAAAGAATACCTGCACTCAACTTCTCCCTGCTTTATGTGTGCATTTCAACTGTGCTTGTCAACCGAACCTGCGGAAACTACCAAAGACAACAGTGAACACTCCGACAGCAGGTTTGTTTACTGATGCCAGCATTAGCATCATCTAGAAACATAATAAAGTATTGCAAGCATCTGCACTTAATATTTGTGATTATCAGTTTTTGGCATAGTTTTCAGGACAGCACTGGTTTTGAGAATAGAGATGAATAATATCTGTTATAGACCGATATAGAACGTTCCCTGAAGAGCTCGTGTACTGATGTTCAGGGTTGATATAGTTAAGTCATGAGGGTTGTAATCTCATCAGTGGATAAACCCATTGTGATGGATTTACCATGGCATGAGTGGTAACTCAGGCAGGTGGAGTGTGGCTGGAGGTGGAGTGGGTCATGGAGTGGGGCCTTAGGGACTGTGCTTGTGTCTTTGTATCTATTTGTTTTTTTTGTTCTCTCTTGCTTCCTGCCTCCACAATGTGAGAGCAGAGTCAGTCTCCCCCCCCCCCCCCCCTCAGATTCCCACCGCTGTGACTTAGTCTGGAACCCTGGAATCTCTAAGAAAACTATAATCAAATAAATCTTCCTTCCTCTAAGTTGTGTCCTCAGTTGTTTTGGATTATAGCAGTGAGAATATTGAGTTGACCAAGACAGTTTTCTAGCCATATGTAATATATATATGTATTTATATTTATATTTATATATTTATATTTTATATATAAATATATTAATATTAATATTAATATTATATATATAAATATACTAATATTTCCAATTATAATATTCCCAATTAATATTTCCAATAATCCATCTGAATGTACAAACATCCATAATTTCCAGTGGGCATTTGTCAATAAAATATGAAAGACAATAAGTTTCATATTTTATAGTACTTTGAAGGTTACCAGCTGATTTTTAGGTTTTTCCTTAAGACATATTTATGAGATTAGGCTTGGTGGAGATGAGAAAGTGAGGACTTTTCAGATGAGGAAAAACTGAATCCAAAAAGCTTTGGTACTTCTAAATGCTCTATCATTACTAAATGGCACTGCATTTTTTACCTTTTTAGTATCTTCTGTATCGACCATCTCTTTGGGTTATCTATCTCTGCACAATAAAGTATCCCAAAATGTAGTGCAAAAACTAAAATGTGTTAGTATCTGTCATGGTTCTGTGGGTTCACTGCTCAGTTTAGTAATCTTCACTGGAAGTCTCTCATGTAGATGGAATCCAATAACCACTGTGACTGAATTCACATGAAGATTTGACTGGTTTGGATATGCAGGATGGTTTCTATTCTCACATTCCTGACATCATCTGGGGTGGGATGAATGTCTGGGTCTCACTAAGTTGTAGAGTGCCTCACTAGCTAGCTGAGGCTAGCTGCGAAGCCAGAACCTCCTGTCTAAGCCTCCCAAATGCTGGGATTACAAGCGTGCTCTCTCTCCTCTCTCCTCTCTCCTCTCTCCTTTCTCCTCTCTCTCTCCCTCCCTCCCTTTCTCTCCCCCTCTCTTCTCTCCCTCTCTATATCTCTGGCCTTTCTCTCCATCCAACCTTCTATGTACTTAGCTTGAGCTTCCCCACTCTACAGTGGTTTTGGGGCTCCAAATGCCAATACTCCAAGGAAGTGAAGGTAGAAGTTTCTAGTCCCTTACACCTGGGTCCTAGAATACATTAGAACCCTTCCATCATATCCTATTTTTCAAAACAGTCACAGAGTCTGTCACACTGAAAAGATGCAGAAAATACAATGAGTGGGAAATAGTGCAATAGTATATGGCCTTCTTTGATCAGCCAGGTCATCTTAAACTCCATGGCTGGAGCTCCAAGTTACTCAGCACTTTCCTAAGAACATACAAAAGCTGAATAACAACTGACAAATTTCCCCAAATTAAAATACAGAAAATAATTCACATATTTAGGCATAACTTGTTCATCCTGTAGACATCATATATTTTGTCTTGACATGTTAAGATCCCAGTTGATGGATTATTTTTTGTTTCATAATAGATGTTTGGGGTGTGGTCTAGATATTCCCTGGATTTAGCCTGACTGTGAGGCCTGTCTTTCTGTGTTAGAAATGGGAACAAAATCACATTTTCCTAAAATGGCAACTAACATCTGTAAATTCAAGAGAACCTGTTTTCTTCCAGACTGGGCTCCCTCTCAGTGTTTTGTCACTACTGTCTTTGTGATTCAAGGGGGTAGACTAGAGATTCCACCTCCTCAGTCTCACATAGCTGGAGAGGATGGTTCTGACAAAGCCAGGAAAAACAAGAATGTTATTTTCTCTAGTACTTTTCTTTGGGGGTTGTTTTATTTTGTTTGTTTCATTTCTGTGAGCAGCTAGCATAATTTCCATAAGGTAAATATAGACTTAATGATGAAGATGACAAAAGATGTGGGTGTTTTGTTAATAATAATGCAATTCATATTCTCTCTCTAGCTTCCTGTGAATAAATGTGACATGTAGCAGGC
>PVLC010040958.1:0-13601 GCA_004027655.1 Graphiurus murinus
GCAGGGTCCTTTGACTCGGTGGTGCACAGGTTGCTGACAACTACTTTAGCAAAGGCAGTCTCTTTCCTCAGGCCCCGGACAGGCAAAGAGGAGCATAATGTGGTCTCTGCCATCGTGGGACTTAAACTTTAGAGGATACATAGGCATTCATCAATCGATTTCAGTGCAGTGAAATGGTGGGGACTGAAGTAGAACCCCCATGATTCTGAGTGGATCAGGATAAAGAGCAGTTTGTAAGGGAAATGGAAAGCAATGGATGGAGGGAAGGCAGAGAAGAGCCTGTGGGTAAACTTTGCAGAGCAGAAAGAACGGGAGACTTGGGGAGGGAGAGATGTGAGTTTGATTCTTGGCTTGGTCAGGCTGTGAGAACATGAGGCAACCTTGCCATTCTTCTGAACTTTAGTCTCCTTGTCTGCCAAATAGAGGTAATAGTATTACCTACCCAACAGAGAGAGGAGGAGCCAGTTGTGAGGAAATCCAAAGAATGATCCATGAAATGAGGAACCTGTGGGAGCAAGAGCCCAGCAGGAAGGCTGAGTCCTGAAAGGAAGGAGCCTTCTCTTGTGAAAAGGGATGAGGAGGAGGAATGCAGAGTAGCTTGGTTGGGCTTTCCCCAGAAACTCAGAGCTGTCCCAGAAAGGCTTGTATCCAGTTGTCGAAGAGTATAGCAGAGAAACAGGAGCACTACAGAGAGTCCTGCCACTGCCTGACACCCAAGTGTCAGAAGGGCAGAGAAGACACAAGTGTTCTGAACAATTACAAAAACATGAAAGTCCTATAGGTCATCATGAAATATAAACATGGGGATACTGGGGGGAAGATAAGATGGCTGGAAAGAAAAACACTAAAATATAAGACCTCAGAGGTGGTCTATTTCTAGGTGGTGCCCTAAGATATGGCCCTGGTATCTGTGGCCTGGACTAGATGGAGAACATGTCACTTGTGTTGAAGGAAGCAAATGACCATTAAACAAGGATGTTGACTAGATCATCGACATGAATAAGCTGTACAGTCATCATCCCTCAGTATCCCTGGAGAATTAATTCCAGGATCCTCAGCCCCCAGAGCAAAACCTGCAGATGAAGTTCAAGTACCTGATATAAAATGGCGTAGTATTTGCGTATAACCTATGGGCATCCTCACAGGTACTTTAAGTCAACTCTAGATTACTTATGTGATGTGTGGTGGCACACGCTTATAATCCGAAGTGCTCGGGAGGCTGAGACAGGATGAACACAGGATGTTGTTGCAAGAACAGCCTCAGCAAGTAGTGAGACTCTCATCAACCTATCAAGACCCTGCTTCAAATTAAAAATTAGAAATCGGTCTGTGCAGCTCGGAGGAAGAATGCCCCTGGATTCAATCCCCAGTACCACAAAAAAATAAATATAGATTACTTATGATAATGTTAATCAATGTTTTACTGTTCTTTGGGGAATACTACAATAAAAAGTCTGTACATATTCAGCATAGATGTATTTTTATATCTATGTGTTTATTTATTTATTTTTGCAGTACTGAGGATTGAAGTAAGGGGCTTTAAACCTCCAAGCTACACCTCCAGCCCCTTTTTTATTGTTTATTTGGAAACAGGGACACAAAATTGGGAATACTGGCATTTTAGCAGCAGTAGGGAGACAGTGTACAAAAAAAAATTAAAAATTCAAGGTGTCAAGATGAGCCAGGTGCAGTGCCACACACCTATAATCCCAGTACTTGTGAGGAAGCCATACATGGTGGTGCCCGCTTGTAATCCCAGTACTTGGGAGGCTGAGACAGGAGGATCACAGGTTCACTTCCAGCCTCAGCTACTTAGTGAGGCCCTGCTGTGGTCCAGCTGCTGCAGAGTCCAGGAGACCCCAAAGGTGAGGAGAAAGGTTAACACGATGGGAGACAGAAGCACACCACTCGAAGGGCTTGAGCAGCCTGTTCCATTTATTACAGGTTAACTCACAAGTTTATATTTTTACTTTTGGCAGAGCATCAGAGTTTTGAGGTTAAGCCAAGCAGGAAATGTACTACAGGTTTTAGCTGAACAGTTTTGCATAAATGGGTTCTTTTCTCTTTGTGAAACAACATGAACTTTACTGCCCTTTTGCTTGGCTATCTGGCTGAAGCTAAGAATAATCAAGTGATTGATTCATGATTAATTTTTGTGATTAATGATTATAATCTTTTGAATTTTTTGTCTCAGCCTCCATCACTAGTACCTTCACTGTACCCTTTCTTCTATTTCCTCGTCAGATAACACTCATTGTGGCAGTCTCACTGCTTTCCAAAACTTATCTGAGTGTTTTCCTATACACCAAGTTGGGCCACGTTTTAGCAAAACGTCCCATGAAACTCAAACTAGCATAGGGAACATGCACTCCATTCTTTTCAACCATGCGTATCCCTTTGTCATTATAAGCTCCTGTATATGGCAGTGGGGTCAGGTACCACATTCTTCCATTAATCAAATATGCTACCCATGGTGAGCCCTGCACTGAGGGAAAAACACGAACTTTACTTCTTCTGTTGTTTTTGTCCTCCTATTCAGCAACTACCTTACAACCTCAGCAGGAAGAACCTCCATCCATGTGGGTGCCAGAAGTTCATCCTGTTGCAGCTTTTGAATAAACTTTTATATTTGTTCTTTCAGGTGGAAATCTTATTATTAAATTAAACAGAACACTATTAGAGTAATTTCCCAGAACTTTTTTGGGGACTTTCATCTGTACTTTTGGAGCATCTGTCACTGATTTATTTTTCTCAGTGAATGATTCAGTGTATAGCTTGAACATTTTTCCCCATATTGGGTCAGTCCTAACAAGTGAAACCAGAAAGCATAAAAGACATATGAGGAGAAAAAAGCAAATAGACAAATCCCCAAAGCCTTATGACACGACCACTTCTAGGAAGACGGGTTCCTTGAATCCACTTCCCTCACACCCGGACCTTTCAGGCAGCATGAAGAGAAGTGGGCGTGGCAAGGCCCTCTGCAACTTAGTGAGACTCTGTTCAAAATAGGGCTAGAGGTGTAGCTCAGAGGTAGAATGCCCCTAGTTTAATCCCCAGTTCTGCAAAAAAAAAAAAAAAGAAAAAAGAAAGAGAGGGAGGGAGAGAGGAAGAAAGGAAGGAGGAGGGAGATGGAGGAAAAAAATATATTACCTGAAACCTCTCATATATAGATACTTCAGTTGTCCACTGTATAATCTCACTATATCTATCATGTAGACATAGTAGTTTTGAATATGTACATTAATTTCCCAACAGATATCAATGGATACTCTCATATGCTAATCATGATGTTATAAATTATTACAACCACTTTGGAAGGCAGTTTGTTATTATCTAGTGAAATTGAAAACATGCATACCCTGTGACCTCACAAATCTCCTCAGGCACATGGACATAAAAAATGCACGTATAAAAGCCAGGCATGGCCGGGCGTGGTGGCGCACGCTTGTAATCCCAGCATTCGGGAGGCTGAGACCGGAGGATCCGGGTTCGCGGCCAGCCTCAGCTACCTAGTGAGGCACTCCGCAACTTAGTGAGACTCGGTTTCAAAAAAAAGAATAAAAAAATAGGGCTGGGGGTGTAGCTTGGAGATAGAATGCCTCTGAGTTCAATCCCCAGTACCAAAAAAAAAAAAAAAAAAGCCAGGCATGGTGGCACATGCCTATAATTCCAGTACTTGGGAGGCTGAGACAGAAGGTTGCAGGTTCAAGGACAGCCTCAGCAACTTAGTGAGACTTTCAGCAACCTAGCAAGACCCTATTTCAAACAAAAATTTTTAAAACTACTCATATAAAAGAATTCATAATGGCATTGTTCCTAATTTTGAAGAACCAGAAATAACATAAATGTCTTCAGCAATAAAATATGAAAATACATTATGGTACATTCATACCTTGGAATACTATCAACAATAAAATAAGTGATAGTCTGATAGTCACACACAACATGAATTAATTTTACAAACATAATATTGATTTCTATCTTATTTTCCTAAATATCTCTAGGATAAGACAGGAAAATAAGACAGAAAAAAAACAACATATTGTGAGGCTTATAATATAGAAATAAAACATGAAAATGATAACACAAATGCCAGAAGAGAGGAAACAGAAGTCCTGTTATAAGGATCTCAGACTGTTCAGGAAGTGGCATGGTACTACTTGAAAATAGATCATGAGCCAGGGGTGTAATTCCAGTACTTGGGAGGCTGAGACAGGAGGATCCCAGGTTTGAAGCCAGCCTCAGCAACTTAGTGAGACCTCAACCAGCCTCAGCAACTTACTCAAAATAAGTAAAAAGGGCTGGGGTTATACCTCAGCGGTAAAATGCCTCTGGGTTCAATCCCCAGCACACACACACACACACACACAAAAAGAGAGAAAAATAAAAAGTGTACTCTAATCCTTAAGACATCCCTAAAATAACACAACAAAAAGGGACAGACAGGTTCTTCTGGGTCTCTCCTTTGAGTCTCTGGAAATGCCACCCCTCTGGGAATCTGCTCAGAGTCCTCCCCTGGAGCCCCAGGTGTAATTATCCATCCCTCCTCTGCAGCCTCATACATCAGCACCTTGGAGCTGGGCACTGACCTCAGGCTTTACCTCTTCAGAGGAGAAACCAAAGCCACAACAGGCTGCAAACCCATCGGAAACAACTACAGACTGCCACGGTGAGGAGAAAGAGATTCAGGGGAATTTGGAGGCAGATAAACTTGAGATTAGAACTAAACTCCACCTTTTACCACTGACACACTAAAATTCATATCCCAGCCCCATAATTTAATACCTGTGATACTTCAAGAACCTTACTTAATTTCTCTAACCCTTCACGTCATCATCTATAAACTGGGTTAATAAATAGTATTTGTCTCTTAGAGTTATCATGAATACAGAGATGTTATATGAAAAACACTTGGAGCCATGTCTGGCATGTAGTAAGTACTCAATAAAAGCTAGCTCTTAATATTGCTGCTGAGAATAAGAATGCTTGAAGCCTGTCCAGATCTGCCTGGTGTGGGGAAAACAAGAAAGGTAGAGGAAAGAGGAATAATGGAAGACATAGATTTGAGATTTGCTTCTTCTTGCTAGGAGAGACTAAGCGAATCACTTGAGAACTCTGAGCTTTGACAGGGTTTTCATTCACTCAACCTCAAAGGGCTGCTCTAAGGTGCAAATGAGAGGGTTTAATATGACCCCTGAGTGCATTCGTTGATTTCTTCAACACAACATCCTGTTCTGCAGTAGGCTCTGTGCTGGACCCTGGGGCAGAGATGAACGAGACATGGTCTCCCCACTAGGAACATTTCAGTCAGGTGGGGAGAGAGAGAAGCAAGTCAGAGGTTAAAGCATGAGAAGGACATGCTGGGGGCCCGGCTTTAAAGGTAAGGAGAAAAATGAGAATCTAGAGGGTTATGGGAAGATCCGGAAGAGTTTATTTTCTCCAGTAACAGAGATTTGAACTTTTTGATAAGTTGAGGGAAGGAGATATCCTGAGGGACGAGAGAGAAGAGACAGCTCTTCCACTGGAGCTGAAGGGAGAGAGAAAGATGATTACCATAGCCAAGAGGTGTGAGGCCAGGGGTAAACAGAAAGAGTTCCTGTGTGTGGCTCTGACTTTCACATTGGTGGGGGTATGCCTCTGTCTACAGAAAATAGAGGGTGCCTGGCATCCTCACCTCATCTCTCCTGTCTGTCCCACTCTGCTTCTACTCAGAGCATTAAGCCATATAGAGTAGCTGAGTGTGGGGGCACAAGTCAGTACTTGGGAGGCTGAACCAGAAGGATCAAACGTTCAAGGCCAGCCTCAGCAACTTAGCAAGAACTTCAGCAACTTAGAAAGACTGTTTCAAAATTTTTAAAAAGTGGGATATGGTGGTGCACGCTTGTAATCCTAGCATTTGGGAGACTGAGACCGGAGGATCCGGGTTCACAGCTAGCCTCAGCTACCTAGTAAGACCCTGTTTCAAAATAAAGAATAAAAAAATAGGGCTGGGGGTATAGCTTGGAGGTAGAATGCCCCTGAGTTCAATCCCCAGTACCGAAAAAAAATTTTAAAAACATAATAAAAAGGACTGGAGGTATAGCTCAGAGACAGAACACTCCTGGGCTCAGTCCTCCGCACCAAAAAAAAAAAAAAAAATCCTTATAGGGCAATTTACTGTACTTCTACCTCCACTAGTCTGTAAATTCCTTTATCTTGAGGCTTCCAGAGCAAGCAAATCTCAATCTATATTGTTGACTGTGGTCAGTTCTGAATGAGCTGTCTTCCAAGAGTAAGTTTGTATTTTCCATGTGGTCTAACCTGCCAGAGATAGGTTCTATTGAGGTCTTTATTTCATTTGTCTCCTTCATTTTGCTCAGAGCCTCTTTTTGGTTCTTACTTGATTTCTCTATTGGTATGTTCTTTCATTTCCTATATGTTTTCTCTGATTTCATTCCTTAGGCCTTTGATCATTTTGAAAATCAAAACTCTAGCCAAGCGTGGGTCACATGCCTGTAATCCCCAATACAAGGTAGACTGAGACAGATGGATCACAGGTTCAAGGACAGCTTCAGCAAATATAAAGAGTCTCAGCAACCTAGCAAGACCATTTCAGAATAAAAATAACAAATAGGGCTGGGCGTGTAGCTCAAAGGTAGAATGCCCCTGGGTTCACCCCTAGTACCACTACCACCACCCCTCCAAAGAAAGAAAATCAAAATTCTGAATTCTCCTTCTGACATTTCTGCAACTCAGTATTAGTGATTTCCCTTGCTCTTGAGTTGTGGGAGTTTACTGTTCCCTCATTAGTCTTCATTCTTTGTTTTCAGAATTCTCAGGTCTGTATCTCTTTTGTCTTGGCATCTTCTTCCTCTTTGTGTGGGCATCCTATGTCTATTTGTTATCCCTTTACAGTAAGGCCTATACTGGGGGTATATATTTTCCTCAATGAATTTGTGTCATATAATCAGACGCTGAGTTAGTCCTCCAGAACCTCTTTAACAGGATATAGTTGCTAGTCAGTGCAGGCAAGCAAGAGTCTCCTAATTGGCTGCAGGCCAAACTCTGGGCCCAAACTCAGTGGAGCCAGAGACTATAATGTTCTGTGCAGAGCCTGGCTGATTTAATGCCCCAATGACACCATCGCTGCTCTGCTAGTTGAGAACACATGAAAAAATGAGGAGCGCTGTCCTCTGGCATCTGTGTTCACTGGGCTCAAGCTCAGCAGGGCCAGAGATTATGATGTTCTGTGCTTTGTGGCCCAGCTGGATGAGCTTTGATGGTTCAGGGACACCTCCGCTGATCTACTGGCTGCAATCACGTGGAGTCCAGGTAGCCACTGGCAATGCGGGATCACCAGGCACAAACTCTGCTTGCGGAGAGACTATTGTGTCCCCAGCCTGCAGCATGGCTGTCTGAGTCAAACTGTCCCAGAAACACTGCTGTTGCTCCGCCAGCTGCAATCAGCCCTGCTGGACCCTGGCCTCCAGCCTCCCTACTATTAGGGCCCAAACTCCAGCAGGGAGAGATTGTACTGTTCTGAGCCTGGAGCTTGGATGGCTCAGTTATTTAGCCCCAGGGACACTGCTGCTACTCCAAGCAGCTGCAATCACATGAGACCTTACTGGCCACCAACTTTGTTGCTTGTGGCACTCAAATATCACTAGGCAGGAGTTTTTATCCTTCTGAGCCTGCAGCATCGTTGGCTGAGCTATTTAACCCCACAGACACCACTGCCGGAGGTCTTGCGGTGATTGCTAGAGAGCCCTCAGGGGCAGGGTGCACAGCCGTCTCTAAGTCCTGTCCGCCCAAGTGTCCTAGGAACTGTCTGCTCATTCACGTTACTGCTGTGTCAGACTGTACCACCCCCATCTCCACAAGGATGGTTTGCAAATTCACAGACCCCGCGTGGGTTTTTTTTAATTCCCAAATTAGTTCCTGTAGCTGCACAGGAACTAATGGTTTGTAAACTCACAGTCTTGATGAGTGCTGCACAGATCCCTGAAGGGAGGTCCTATAGTCTCTCGGTCCCCATGGGTTCAGGTGCAGCCACTGGAGTTCACCAGGTGGTTTGGCTGGTTGGTCTGGAGATTCACAGTGGTCTTGATGAGGTGAGTTGTAGTCACTCCAGTTCCCATAGAAAGAGCCTATCAGACCGGCATGGTGGCACATGCTTGTAATCCCAGCATTTGGGAGGCTAAGACTGGAGGATCCGGGTTCACGGCCAGCCTCAGCTACCTAGTGAGGCAAACCGCAACTTAGTGAGACCTGGTTTCAAAATAAAGAATAAAAAATAGGGCTGGGGGTATAGCTCAAAGGTAGAACACCCCTGAGTTCAATCCCCAGTACCATAAAAAAAAAAAAAGAAAAGAAAGAGCCTATCATTTCTTGGTCCAGACAATTTCAGCTGCAGCCACGGTTCACTGGGAGGTTTGGCTGGGTGGCCTGGGGAGCTGTATCTTGAGATAAGCTGCCAAATTCTGGCATCCACCAGCTCCTGCGAGGGCTTGCCAAGATGGTGCCCTCATATGTTCTCCACTCACCAGATCAGACAAGTGGAGATTTTTTTTTAGTCCTCTGCTCTCTGTGCTGTTTCTAATTCAACCACATTTCGGCTGTCTTCTGTTGCATTCTGACTGGTTTTCTTCTCTTTCCAAGAAGCAATCTTCCCGCTGCTCAAGTTCCTAGTCTCAGAGCAGCCAAAACACATTGCCTTCCTCTATTCCACCATTTTTAATCTTTTTTTTTTTTTTCTTTTTTTTGTACTCGGGATTGAACCCAGGGATATTCTACTTCTGAGCTAGACCATATATATATATATATATATTTTTTTTTTTTTTTATTTTTTTTAAACAGGGTCTTGGTAAGTTGCTGAGACTGACCTTGAACCTGCGATCCTCCTGTCTCAGCCTCCCAAGTACTGGGATTACAGATGTGCGCAAGAGGTAGATTTCTATCACAAAATCCTCAGGTCCTAAAATAGGAATAAGCTTTTTCTCATTACAGTTTCATTCTGACAGTCTCTAATCCCTACTTCTGGTGCCAGCCTTGGACCAAAGCTAATGGGTGAAGATGGAAATATGAGCATCTTCAACATCTCCTACACCAACTTCTTCCTGGTGGGTTTCCCCGGATTGCAGGAGTGGCGGTCCCTCCTGGTCCTGCCTCTTACCTTCCTCTATGTGACCATCATTTCTGCCAATGCCCTGGTCATCCACACAGTGGTGGCCCAGAGGAATCTGCATCAGCCCATGTATGTGCTTATTGCTCTGCTCCTGGCTGTCAACATTTGCGCTGCCACAGCAGTGATGCCTAAAATGCTGGAGGGTTTTGTGCACTATGCCAACCCCATCTCCCTGCAGGGCTGCTTGGCTCAGATGTTCTTCATCTACTTCACCCTCCTTCTGGACTACAATCTCCTGCTGGCCATGGCCCTGGACCGCTACATGGCCATCTGCCACCCGCTCCGCTATACTGACCTGATGACCTCTCGCCTGCTGGGCCTACTGGCCATTTTTGCCCTGACGAGGAGCCTGGGAGTGGCTGTGCCCTTGGTGGTGCTAACGGCACAAGCTCAGTTCTGCCGCACGGCAGTGATTCGACACTTCACCTGTGAGTACATCGCACTGCTGAGCATAGCTTGTGGAGACTTGACCTTCAACAACCGGCTGGGGCTGGCCATGAGGCTGGTCACTGTGACCTTTGATCTGGCTCTGCTGGGAACCTCCTACACCCGCATCATCTACGCTGCCTTCCAGATCTCTTCTGGGGGAGCCCGAGCTAAGGCCTTGCACACGTGTGGCTCCCACTTACTGGTCATACTCACCATCTACCTCTCAGGTCTTTCTACTTCCATTGTCTTCCGAGTGGCCAAGACTGTGTCTCAGGATGTCCAGAATCTACTTAGTGCCATATACCTGCTGTTGCCAGGAGCTCTGAATCCTCTCATTTATGGAGTGAGGACTAAGGAGATCCGGCAACATGTAGAGAAGATGCTCTGTAGAAAGGAATCATCCCAGGAGGTTGGAGAGAGGCCGAAGAGGCCTCAGAACATGAGAGTAGAGAGGAAATTGCCAGGGTAAGAGAACTACTGACTTGAGACTTGGGAAATTGGGGCCATGGCCTCTGGAAACAAGAGATAAGCAGGACAGATAAGTCAGAGACAGACTGGAATTTCCTGAGCAGATTATGGGCTCAACAGCAAGTCCACCATTGGTCAGATGTGGCTCGTTGAATTCTTAGAATATTTTGTGTTTTTACCTAAATAATAAAATAGGTTGTACCTATTTGTCCTTAGTTTATTTCTCTGTCCTCTTTCCCCCAATTCATATCTTGATGTGTATAGTTTTGCTAGGAGATATATAGAGCAAATCAAACAGACCAATAACTGCCATGAACACTAGTGTGAAGCAAATAAACAGTCCAAGCTTTTCCCTGGAGTTGTCTCTTCCAAATACACCTTAAGACTTACAAAATTCATTGTGACTAAATACACTCATCAGCTATGAGGCTTCCAGTCTAATCCAAGAACTAGCTTGGGTTCTATAGTCCAGTCAATCCCAATACAGGTAAAGACTTGCCTGAGATCTCAAATCTGACACAGGCACACTGATCAGGCTAACCCCACATTGTCCAGTTTAGCCCACACAAACAGGCCAGGTCATGCCCAGGAGCCCTAGTCTGAGATACTCAGACCAGGCCTTTTCCTGGGTCCCAATCTGACACAAAGATCAGAGTAGACCCTACCCTGTGGAGCCCCAAATGAGCCAAACACCTAGGTCAAAATGGAGGCTTCAGCTAGGTGTGGTGGTACATATCTGTAATCCTAGTACTTGGGAGGCTAAGATAGGAGGATTGCAGGTTCAAGGACAGCTTCAGTAATGTAGCAAGATTCTGAGCAACCCTGTCTCAAAATAAAATATAAAAAGGGGTGGAGGCCAGATGTGGTGGCACATGCTTATAATCCCAGTACTTGGGAGGCTGAGACAGGAGGATCGCAGGTTTGCAGCCAGCCTCAGCAACTTAGTGAGGCCATTCGTAACTCAGTGAGACCCTGTTTCAAAATAAAAGAATAAAATAGGGCTGGAGGTGTGGCTCAGAGGTAGAATGCCCCTGGGTTTCATCTCCAGTACCACACACACACAAAAAAAAGGGCTGGAGGAAGCCAGGTGTGGTGGCACACACTTGGAATCTCAGTACTTTGGAGGCTGAGATGGGGGATTGCAGGTTTGAGACCAGTCTCAGCAACTTAGTGAGACCCTGTTTCAAAATAAAAGACTAAAATAGGGCTGGTGGTATAGCTCAGTGGTAGAATGTCCCTGGGTTCCATCCTTAGTAACACACACACACACACACACACACACACACACACACACACACACACACACACAAAAGGCTGGCGGTGTAGCTCATAGGTAGAATGTCCCTGGGTCCAATCCCCGCTACTACAACACACACACACACATGCACACACATACACACACAAAGATCTCCAGGATGACAGGCACACAAATTCCTTCCCCAGAGCCCAACCAAGTCTGACTCAAAGACCAGACTAGACCCAGACCTGAATCTAACCCAAGTCAGGCCATTCTCGCTATGGCAGCTAGTGTGATCTAAGTTATTTCCTCATTGGGCATGGTCAAATTTGCCCATAGTCCCAGCTACTCAGGAGGCTAAGACAGAAGGAGCCCAGGAGTTCAAGATCAGCCTGGGCAACCCAGTGACGCCCTATGTCAAAATTTTAAAAATAAAACAAAACAATAACTTCCTTGCTTAAAAGACTTCCACAGCTTCCTGTCGTCTACAGAAGAATATCTTTCGGGGATGTCCCAGAAAGGTATTATGCAATGCACAGAACCATCTGTCAATCAAGCCCAGTTTTTCTCTTCTTCTGTCAACTACGCATAGGAAATTCCCCATGAGGTCATAGGTACAGAGAGAGAGCAGCATAGGAGGGGTCAAGGTGGGACCATGAATATAACTTACTTGCACCCTCAACTACTGCTTGAGCTTATATGCACCACTTCCTTCTTATGAGGGAGTGCAGCTGTGCATGCCCAACTTTATGGCTCGGTGGGTCAGACAACAGTCTGTTCATGATGCACAGCTCAGATACATGGTAATCTGGTGACCCACAGCCAGCGTCTTGTCTCTATTGGGCTCAGTAGCAAGCCAAAAGCTGTTTCTCGAAAGGAAAGTAGATATCCAGATGGCAGGGCTTTGCTCAAAATTCGCAAGGGCCTCAGCTGTGATTCACCTACATTCACAGGGTCCTTGCACAGAAGTCTGGACCTGTGGCAGAGGTTCTGGGCCTCATCCAAAACTAGCAACTTCTTGTCAGGCATGATGGCACACACTTGTAAGCCCAGTACTTGGGAAATTGGGAGGCTGAGACAGGAAAATCACAGGTTCAGCCGGGCGTGGTGGCGCATGCTTGTAATCCCAGCATTTGGGAGGCTGAGACCAGAGGATCCAGGTTCACGGCCAGCCTCAGCTACCTAGTGAGGCACTCTGCACCTTAGTGAGACCCTATTTCAAAATAAAGAATAAAAAATAGGGATGGGGGTATAACTCGGAGGTAGAACGCCCTTGAGTTCAATCCCCAGTACCACAAAAAAAAAAAAAAAAAGAAAAGTAAAAGAAAATCACAGGTTCACAGCCAGCCTCAGCTACTTTCTGAGACACTCTACAACTTAGGGAGAACCTGTTTCAAAATAAAGAATCAAAAATAGGGCTGGGAGTGTAGGTCAGAGGTAGAATACCCCTGGGTTCAGTCCCCAATACCACAAAAAAAAAAAAAAAAACAACAAAACTAGCAGCTTCTCAGGTTACTTAGTAACTAGGCTGGAGTTGCTCATCTAAATGAGGAATATTTTGCTTCAAAAACCCAGAGGCCCACAAGGTGTTGTGTCTTTTTCTTGGTTTGTGGGAAGGGTCAGATGCAACTTATCCTTTACTTTGGAAGCTACCTCAACCTGTCCCATACCACTGGATCCCTAGAAATTTCACCAATGTAGAAAACCCTTGAATTTTGCTGAGATTTATATCCTACCCTCTTGACATGCAACTGTCTTATCAGTAAATCTAGGGTGCATGTTCCTTCTCACTCACTAGGTCCAAGCAACATGTCATCAATGTATTGGACCAGTGTGATGTTTTATGGGAGGGAATGTTAATCAAAATCCTGTGGGAGCTAAATTATGACATAGGGCTTATGAGTTGATACACCTTTAAAGTAGGACAGTGAAGGTATATTGTTGGCTTTGCTAGCTAAAAGCAAGCTGGTGGTCTTTATTTAGGGGATAGAGAAAAAAAAGCATTTGCCAAATCAATAGTTGTGTACCAGGTTCCAGAGGATATAATTTGTTCAACCAATGAAACCCCATCTGGTTGGAGTCATCACTCAATTAAGCTTAGGATAATGAGGTAGGAAAGAAATAAAGATAGGCAGAGGAGACAAAAAGGAAGGAAAAAGAGAAGCCCTATAAAATCTAAAAGCCCCAGGGAAACTTAACTCACAAGACCTGGGTTTTTTGTTTGTTTTCCCTTCCGGCCTATCATTACCAAATTTCTGAGAAATCTACAAATCTTAGAGCTATTATAAATTCACTCATCTATGA
>PVLC010040959.1:0-13598 GCA_004027655.1 Graphiurus murinus
GCCCGCAGACTCCGCCCAGGTCCACAGACCCCGCCCAGGCCCGCAGACCCCGCCCAGGATCACGGCCCCGCCCAGCCCCGCAGACCCCGCCCAGGATCACGGCCACGCCCAGGCTCGGCCGCGGAGACTTGAGGTTTTACCCAGCTCTGAACTCGCCCAGGGTGGCCTCACCCACCTGCGTGATCTGGGCTGGAAGACTCATAATGCCCTCCAGCGTTCCCGACCTCGGGAGACTAGGTCCTCAGCCTGTGAATGGAGACCGGGAAGAGGGTGCCGGGGTGCAGGGGTGCAGGGCCTGCCCACCCCACACACGGACACCCCTTCCTTCCCCTTTCTCATATCCTGTATTCTTTGGGTTATGATAAAGAACTGAAAATGGTAACAAGGAATTGAGTCAGCAGTGCCCTACCCAGGCCAGCGCCCAGCTGGAAGGTGCGGCCACCCCAGGTCCCTGTTTACAGACAAGAGGGACAGTGTACCACAACTTCCTCTGTTGCCAGGGCCACTTTGCACCACTTCCTGCCGGGGATGGCACCTGCTTGGCACCTGCCTTAGAGGGCCACAGAGGCTGCTGCACCTTCGGACTCCACGCGTCCCCCCCACCCCCCTACCCCAGGAGGCAACTAGACCTCTGGCTCTTGCTTAACCTTGGGAGGTGACCAGGAAAGGCCTCAGGGAGCCCCAAGAACAAATGACGTAATCTTGGCAGACCCAAAGGAGCCCCCTGCTGCGTTGCAGCTTCTAGAACATGTCCTTGCTGGCAGGCCCAGTTGTGTTAAAATCAACATAACAAAATTCTATGATGCAAGGCTGAGACTGGAGGATCGCAGGTTTGCAGCCAGCCTCAGCTACTTAGACCCTGTTTCAAAAGTAAAAAATAAAAAATAGGGCTGGGTGTTTAGCTCGGAGGTAGAATGCCCCTGGGTTCAATCTCCAGTACTGAAAGAAAAAAAAATTATGATGCGGGACACACCTGCAACTAGAACTCGGGAGGCTGAGACAGGAGGATCTCAGATTGGAGGACAACCTCAGCAACCTACTGAAACCCTGTTTCAAAACAAAAAAATAGAGCCAGGCGTGGTGGTGCACGCTTGTAATCCCAGTACTTGGGAGGCTGAGACAGGAGGATCACAGGTTCAAAACCAGCCTCAGCCAGGCGTGGTGGTGCACACTTGTAATCCCAGTACTAGGGAGGCTGAGACAGAAGGATTGCAGGTTCCCGGCCAGCCTCAGCTACTTAGTGAGGCCCTCTGCAACTTAGTGAGACTCTGTTTCAAAATAAAGAATAAAAAAATAGGGCTGGGGGTGTAGCTTGGAGGTAGAATGCCCCTGGGTTCAGTTCAGTCCCCAGTACGAAAATAATAATAATAATAATAATAATAATAATAATAATAATAAGGCTGGGGTGTAACTCTGAGACAGAATGCCTCTGGATTCAAATGTCAGTACCACCCAAAAATCAAAACAAACAAACAAAAGAACAGAAGGGCTCTGCCTTTGGAATCCCCACCTGTGGTGCAGGAGGGTTGGCGCTCTACCACTTGTTGGCCCCCTGTTGGGACAGCCCTCCTGGGGCTCACCCCGGAGCTCAGGGCTTTGATTTGCATTCCCCTGAGGACTAACAATGGCAAGCACCTTTCCATGCTCTTGCTATTTCTCTCTCTCTCTCTCTCTCTCTCTCTAAATATGTATTTATTTTGGTAGTGGAGATTAAACCAAGGGACATTTTCTACCTCAGCTACACCCTTAAGCCCTTTTTTTATTTTTACTTTCTTTTGAAACAGGGTTTCACGAAGTTACCTGCACTGGCCTCTAACCTGCGATCCTCCTTTTTCAACCTCCCAAGTATTGGGATTATAGGCAGGCACCATCATGCCTATTTCGACAGTTTGTACATTTTTGGAGGCAATTCCTTTGCTATGGCCCCAGATTTGTTAAGAAAGAAACAACCACAAAGTACTATGCCGGTTTAGGTAGCAGAATGGGGTGCGGCGGAGCCTCCCGTTACCCCGAAGACCGGTCCCCCCTGCAGCCCCCGCAGGCTCCGGGGAGGAGGAGGGGGTCGGGGCGGGCTCGCGGGGCGGTTCCCGGCGGGCGCCCCGGCTAGCCGCTGCGTCAGGCACTTTCACTTTTGGGTCGATCCCTGAGCGTCAGGGAGGCAGGCTCTCTTGGCAGCTCACGGGCTGAGCGAGTTCGAGACTCTGACCTGCGGCGCAGTCTGGTTTTGCTGTGGGCCCGGACCCCCTGGCACCCAGGGCACGGTAAGTGCCCCCACCCCAACCCTGGATTGCATGCCTGCCGGCTCCTCCCTGTCCTGGCCGGCACTTGGGGCGCGGCCGCCAGCGGGCTGGGTAGGGATATGGCCCTCCTATGCGGAAGCCTGGGGAGAGGCCTTAGGCCTCTGGGAAGGCTGCCCAGGGGCCCACACGGGGGCCAGCTGGCTGGGTTTGGGCTTGACTCCAGGTGCCGACGCCCCACGCTGGCCTGTGGCCCCAAAATGCCTTCCTGACCCACCCTCCAGCTTCAGCTGGTGCAGGGGCCCAGGCTCCCCAAGGTGTGCCTGCTTCTCCTTGTTGGCCTGTCTCTGGCTTAGGCCTGTTTGGCCCCTGACTCCGGAAGCCTCAGCCCTGGACAGATGACTTAGGAGCTTTGGGCACAGAGAAGGCCCAGGACACAGCCGGGCGCCTGGCTGGTCTTGCCATGGACGCCCAGGACACAGCCAGTCACCTGGCTGGTCTTGCCATGGACGCCCAGGACACAGCCGGGTGCCTGGCTGGCCTTGCCATGGACGCCTGTGCCTAGTCCAGAGGTTTCCTGCCCGCCCCTCTGAGCTCCTCAGCCGCCGGCAGCCCTAAACCGTGTTGGGCTGCCAGGGTATTGGGGCCCTCAGCAGGTGGCCCAGGGCTGTTCCCCAACACTAGTAGCCCCGATAGCCACAGAATAGACGGCGTCGATGGCCTGCGTCCAGCTAAGGGCTGTAAGTGATGACCCTGTAGGAACCCCAAAAGGGGACCCTAACGCTGTCAGCTGGATACCGGCGCTCACCCCAAACAATCTCGAGAGTCGTCACTTGATGCAAAACCGCAAGAGGCTTTATTCCAAGACTAACGCGCGTTAGGGCTCAGCCTGCATCCCACGCAGGGGTAGGAGAGGAGAGCCCCGAAGGAGTTTGGAACGGGGTTTTTATGGGGGTTCAGTACATAGGCATTTTTTAACTACAGATTTTACAGCATGCACCTGGCAGGTCAGATAAGTGAAACAGGGTAGCAAAGTCTCACATGTTTGATAAGACAGGTTGGTTAATTAAGCGGTTTGTTTACCCACTTTAGGGTAGGGGGCATTCCATTCATTTTAACTTATCTTAAACCTCTTCCTGGGACTCTGTAAAATCTAAAATGGTTCCTGGTTGAAGGATAACTTAAATCCAAGGGTCATTTAACACTCAAAAACCTAAAAATCTTCTTTTCCCCTTTTTACGCTTTTCTGAAAGGAAGTTTTTTATTTTGTTTTGTTTTGTTTATTCCTTCATTTCCTCCTTTTCTTTTTATGCCTATTCCAATCATGGAACAGTTATTTCGGTCTCATGCTGGTTCAGGGTTTGATACTGTTGTCTTAACATGAGAATCTGCACAGCACTACTGCGTTCCCTTATAAAAGACACTAAGCGATTAAGGATACAAGGGCCAATGGTTAAAAACAGGATCAAATTGAGTAGGGGTCCTAACAAAGCAGATATTAGGGTAGTAAACCAAGGGGAGTAATTAAACCAACTTTCAAACCATCCTTGTTGGGCCTCTCGATCCCTTTGTCTCTTTGCTAATCTCTCCCTCAGCTTTGCCATAGAATCCCTAATAACGCCCCCGAGTGATCAGAAAAAAAGCAGCACTCTTCCTTTAAGGCGGCACAAAGTCCACCCTCCTTTAAAAAAAGCAAATCTAATCCTCTTCTGTTCTGAAGGACTACCTCTAAAAGGGAGGTTAATGACTTTTCTAAATTAGTTATTGACTGTTCCATTATCTTTAAATCTTTATCTATCAAAGCCTGCAGGGCATTAAGATGCTGAGATCCTTGTATAAGGGCAGTCGTGCCAGTCCCTATGCCAGTCGCCACTCCCATGCCTAATAAGACTGCCAGTGTGAGAGAAGTTGGCTCTCTTCTATACCGGCGAGGGCGGAGGTCGAATTCATCCTCAAAGGAGACAGCTTTAAGATAGATAATTCTGGGTACCAGCTGTACCATAACACAGTAATCTTTGGAACTATCGAACACAGAGGAGGCTAGGCAGGGAGTTAGGCCAGTATTACAGGCCCACCATCCACTGTGAGGCACTAGATACTTGTTGTCGTTCCCAGCTTTTGGGACCAACAGAGTCTGATAGCACATTGACTGGTGACTTGGGGAATTGTCCCTATACAAGTTCCTTCTCCTGATACTTCAGTGAAGTTGACTTCCCAGTAGAAGCCAGGTCGGTCCCCCCGGAGCCTCTTTCCTCTTTCTACCTTGGAGGAAGCTGCATTTACCTTTTACATCATAACTGCTCCCATCAGTATACCATGTGAGCGCGGCGTCAGGAAGAGGCTGGTCGCTGAGATCTCACTGAACTCCCGTTTCTTCTGAAAGTATCTCCTGGCAAGTGTGGAGCACTTCGGTGTTTTCTCCCTCCGCATCAGGCAGCAAGGTGGCCGGGTTTAGAGTGGTGGGGGGGGGGGGGCGAACTGGATTCGCTCCTTGTTGAGAAGGAGGCTTTGGTAATGGGTCATTCTGGCAATGGACAGCCATCTTCGGGCCACCTGCTGGCGATGGAGTCCAGTTTTTTGGACAGATATGCCACAGGCCACTTCCAAGGTTCTAATGCCTGAGTCAGCACCCCTCGGGCTACTCCCCCTCGTTCATCAGCAAAGAGAGTGAAAGGCTTGGTGATATCTGGCAGGGCCAGAGCTGGGGCAGATAACAAGGCTCGTTTAATGTTATCGAAAGCCTCCTGTTGTTCCTTTTCCCAGATGAAAGGGGAGTTTTTTTTTTTTTTTTTTTTTAGTTAAGGGGTACAAAGGAGCTGCCAAAGTGGCAAAGCCAGGTATCCAGAGCCGGCAAGATCCGGCGGTGCCCAAGAATTTTCTAACCTATCTCAGTGACCTGGGTATTGGAATCTGAGTCACTGTCCGCTTTCTGGCTTCCGTTAGCCACCTTTTTCCTTCTTTTAGGCCTTTTTTGCCGATGCCCTATAGCCGAGTGCAGACAGTTCTTTCAGGAGCTGTTTAGTTCCCTGACGGCACTCATCTGCGGTGGATCCAGCTAGAAGGAGGTCATCAACATACTGGAGCAGGGTTACCTGAGGATGGGAAGTCCTGAACGGGGTCAGGTCTTGATGTAGGGTCGCTGCTTAGCCAGTCCCGTTTCTGCTACTTCCGCCCATGCCTCAGGAAAGCGCTTAATCCATTCTGTGATATCAGCATTTTTAGGAGCTTGCTCAAAGAGCCGATGCTCATCCTCCAGCCTCACAGTAAGGGCGGTGATTAACTGTCCTTTGGTTACTCGGGGGCCTTCAGGTGTAAATGTGATCTGGGCCCCGAGCTTAGTTAGGAGGTCCCTTCCCAACAGGGGAACTGGGCATTCAGGTATTACTAAAAATGAATGAGTCACTCTGCCCCCCCAAGATCAACAGATTTTCAGGTAGTCCATGGCTATTGTTGCTGACCTGTGGCTCCAACTACCCAGGACTTTTTGCTGGATAGGGGCCCGGAGGCTTGCAATAGGACTGAGTGTTGGGCTCCTGTGTCGACCAGAAATTTAACAGGTTTTTTTTCCACCTTAAGAGTTACCCGAGGCTCAGGGAGGGGACCTGAGCCCTGTCTTTCCTAGTCTTTTTTGGCCAGAGACAGAATTTTCTTTTGGGGGCCTCTTTTTGGGGCATTCTCTTGCCCAATGTCCTTTCTCTTTGCAGTAAGCACACTGATCCTTGCTTAGAGGCTGCCATTGGTCATTTTTTCGGTTGCCCAGGTGCCCTGTCTCCCTAGGTCTGCCCTGTTCTTGCTTATCTACAATAGCTTCCAGGATCTGAGTTAAGTTTGGTTTTTTTTTTGCCTTATTTTTCTCTTAACTTTTCTTTCCTCTCTTTCCTTTTCCTTTCCTTGTTCCCTTTCCTCCTCTGTCTCCCTCTTGTGATACACTTTCTCTGCCTCCTTTACTAAGTCCTGCAGGGTCTGATCCTGCAGTCCCTCCAGTCTCTGCAACTTTTTCCTTATGTCTGGTGCTGCCTGCCCTATAAATGCCATGGTTACAGATGCCCGTTGCCCTTCAGAAGTGGGATCAAACGGGGTGTACCAGCGAAATGCCTCCATCAGCCTTTCTAGGAAGACCGAGGGGGGTTCATTTGCCCCTTGGAGGACTTCCCTTACCTTAGCCAAATTAGTGGGGGCGCCGGGCCGCACCTCGGAGACCAGCCACTAGAGCCTGGCGATAGACACGCAGCCGCTCCTTACCTCCAAGTTGGTTGTAGTCCCAGTCTGGTCGGTTTAAAGGAAAGGCGAGGTCGATAAGGTTAGGGAGAGTGGTAGGGAGCTCATTTTCCCCTGGGACATTCTTCCGAGCCTCCACCAGGATTCTCTCTCTTTCCCCAGTCGTGAATAGAGTCTGTAAAAGCTGCTGACAGTCGTCCCAAGTTGGCTGATGAGAAAACATTAAGGACTCCACCAGGCTAGTTAATCGCTGGGGGTCTTCTGAAAAAGGAGGATGATTAGTTTTCCAGTTATACAGATCTGCAGAGGAAAATGGCCAATACTGTAAGGGTTGGAGACCATTTTCTCTGGGAGGGAGACCGTAGGCCCTAAGGGGAAGAGCGTTCATGGAGTCGGGGGAGACCCCCCACCTGCTTCTGGTTCCCTGGGCTGGACCCCTTGGGTCTTCCAAAAGGGGAGCAGCAGGTCCCCTCGGCCCTGGCTCCATTTCTTCCGCGACTGGGGCCTGAGGCTGGGGAGGTATGGGTGGATAAGGAGGGGGGGGTTCCAAGAGGGAAAGGTCTTGAGTATCAGGATAGATTTTCCGAGGTTTAGGGGGGTCAGAGCTATTGATGGGACTCGGCTCTAGGGTCCTGGCGGCTAAGATTTGAGTTCCCTGGGGAGTTCGGGTCACCCAAGGTTTGACCCATGGTGGGGGGTTCTGAACCAGGTAAGGTTGTTGATCCAGATGCTCAGTCGGGCCAGGCTGAAAAACAGAAGCTTTTATGGCAGAAATGAGAGTCAAATCAAAAGATCCTTCAGGCAGCCAGCCAACATTAAATGTGGGCCATTTGGAGGTGCTGAAGGTTTGTCATTTTTTCTTCTTGATTTCCACAGATAGGTTATGGGCTCTGGTTTTTACCTCTGACCAGTGATCCAAAGTCAGACTGAGAGGAGTAGAAACTGATTGCCCCATTGTTAGTTTGTAAATAAGTAAAATGAGACACACAAATAACACAGAAAGACCACAATCTAAGACAAGACGACTCTTTCGGCTTCTGCAAAGCCACCAAAGAGTCAAAGTTACAGACGGCCGATATCCTATATCCTTAGCTGGCACTAAGAGAATACCATCCTCTTCCAATGGGCAAAATTTCACGTAGGAGGACACCAGGCGTCCCTGGTCCTCCTCTCCTCCTGGGGCGTCCCCCAGGGCAGCAACCTGGGACCCCCGGGCACCTCTACCAGTCCCCTGCCCGGCCGTTCTTACGAGCGGCCGGACGGTTGCAAACTGAAACCAGGTGCGCACAGTCTATTACGAATTTTCATAGGTTCCGAACAGACAACAGACAACAGGGTAAACAGAAAGCCGGCATAAGTTCAGACTTACCTCCAAGGGCAACTTCGAGATTGAGGGGTGATTGCGTAATATCCCGGACAAGCCCCCAAATGTAGGAACCCCAAAAGGGGACCCTAACGCTGTCAGCTGGATACCGGCGCTCACCCCAAACAATCTCGAGAGTCGTCACTTGATGCAAAACCGCAAGAGGCTTTATTGTAAGACTAACGCGCGTTAGGGCTCAGCCTGCATCCCACGCAGGGGTAGGAGAGGAGAGCCCCGAAGGGGTTTGGAACAGGGTTTTTATGGGGGTCCAGTACATAGGCATTTTTTAACTACAGATTTTACAGCATGCACCTGGCAGGTCAGATAAGTGAAACAGGGTAGCAAAGTCTCACATGTTTGATAAAGCAGGTTGGTTAATTAAGCGGTTTGTTTACCCACTTTAGGGTAGGGGGCATTCCATTCATTTTAACTTATCTTAAACCTCTTCCTGGGACTCTGTAAAATCTAAAATGGTTCCTGGTTGAAGGATAACTTAAATCCAAGGGTCATTTAACACTCAAAAACCTAAAAATCTTCTTTTCCCCTTTTTACGCTTTTCTGAAAGGAAGTTTTTTATTTTGTTTTGTTTTTTTTATTCCTTCAACCCAAGCTGGAGCGACGAGGTGGACAGTGTCGCTGGGTTGACCAGTGGTCAGGGGCAGGAGCTTTCTGCCAGCCGCATTGTCCCTGGACTAGCTGGGCAGGGCCAGTCTCGTGGGACCGAGGTCCCAGGCGCTGGAGGCATCCGAGTATTGACTGCCCCACCTGCCGTCCTCAGAAGCATGCCATCGGCCTTCGAGAAGGTGGTCCGGAGCGTGGTCCAGGAGCTGGACCACAGCGGGGAGCTCATCCCGGTGCACAGCCTCCAGAACTCCACCAGCTTCCGGCCCTACTGCCTGCTGAGCAGGAAGCCCCGCCGCTCGTGGTTCTGGAGACCCCGATACACCTGTGTCAACCTGTCCATCAGGGACATCCTGGAGCCTGATGCTCCGGAACCAGGTACTCCCCCCGGGCCAGCTTGAAGAAAGGAGCGGGCCTGGCCCCGCCAGCCCCCGGTGGGGCTCCACCAGCTCCTGCCCTCTGGCCCTATTTCCAGAAGGAGGGAGTCTCCAAAACTCCCACTGCCCGGTGGGGGGGGCAGGATATGACAGTAGGGTAGTAGCCTGCGGGACGAGGCCTCAGGTTTGGTCTTGCTTCAGATTTGGAGCGTGGCGACTCTTTCCACTTCTCTGACACCGTGGACGGGCAGCTGCAGGGCGCCGTGGAGTTGGCATCCCTGGGAAAAGGGAAGATCTCGGGTGGGGCTGGGGTGTCCAGTAGCTCCAGCACCTCCATGAACGTGTGCACGCTGCGTGTGGACCCGAACATCTGGGAGGCCATGCACCAGGAGAGGTGAGCCCGGACCCTCGGACCCTGAGCAGCCACCACCTTCCCGGGAAGGCCACCAGGTCCTGGGAATCAGGAGAGGCACAGAGCAAGGGAAGTCCAAGAGGCAGCACAGCGCCGTGGCCATGGCGGGTTATCCGGAAGGAGCTGCCCAGGCCCCTGGGGCTCAGGGCCAGGACTGTAGCTTCAGGACCAGGGTGTCCAGGCAGGGCCCAGGGCCAGGGGGCAGACTGAGCCTCAGGCGATTTTGAGAAGGGAGTGAAACAGGAGCACAGGTGAAGAGGGGAGGGTGGAGGACGCCTCCAGGGGTCACACGCGTCCGCTTCTCCCCGTTGGACCTTGTTCCTCCTCCCCACACCTGCCCAGCCACCGTTGGGAGCATCCGGGGGGACGTCCTGGCCTCTGCAGCCTCCCAGGTGCCCCTGCCCCTCACCCCACCCACCTCTGGGCGGGAGGGAGGGAGGCCGGTCTGTGGTGGGCACACCGTGTGAGCTTCCTGCAGGCGCCTGCGAAAGCCCGAACCCAAGATCCTGAAGCAGCTGCGGAGCTGCAGGGACAACGTGTATGTGGTGACGGAGGTGCTGCAGACGCAGGAGGTGGTGAAGGTCACCCGGACCTCCAAGCAGGAGGGCTCAGGCCAGTTTGCACTGCCTGTGACCATGTGTCTGCAGGTGCGTGGCCATGTGTTTCAGGGGCGGCATCTCTCTCAGCAGCTCGGCTGAGACGCCCTCGGGAACAGCTCACAGCCCCACGCTTGGCCAGTGAGCCAGGGCTAACCGAAGCCTGGGCCGCTGCCAGCGGCATACCTGGCGCTAGCACCCAGCCCACACCCGTGCCTCTCAGCTGTGCCCAGAGCCCAGCCCTGAGCCTGTATCCATCCCTCAGGGCGAAAGCCAGGGCCACCGGAGCCGGAAGAAAACGGTTACCATCCCTGCCGGCAGCATCCTCGCGTTCCGGGTGGCCCAGCTGGTCCTTGACTCTGACTGGGGTGAGCGTGGGGCTGGGGGGTCTCTGGGCCCCTGTGGCGGAGAGGCAGGAGGCCTGGGGAGGGCCACGTAGGGCCTCAGGCTGCGCGGCTCCCCGGCTGGTGTGGCGTCTTGGGCCTCACTGGACTGGGGAGCCCCATGGGTGAGGAAGCCTGCTGACCTGCTCCTCCCCATCTGCCCCCCTCTACTGCCAGAGATCCTCCTCATCCCGGATGAGAAGCGGAGGACCTTCCCTCAGCCCTCCAGAGGTGAGGCCTGAGGCCCCAGCCCCTCCTGTGGCCATCCAGGCCTTCTGTGCTCCCGGGGGAGGGGGGCTCCCTGTAAACACATACACACACATGCACGCACACACACACACACACGCATGCACACATTCCCGCACACACGTGCACACACACATGCACACACGGCTACTGGTCAGGTGACACCAAGCCTGCATGGCCTCCCACCTGGCCTGGGCTGCTGGTGTTGGGCGTGGAGCAGGGGCTGGGAGGGTGCAGGGAAGGCCTCTCGGACTCCGGCACTAAGCAGCGCTCCCCCCACCCCCACCCCCGTCTCATGCTTTGTTCAGACTGCCAGGTCGCCAGCGATTCGGACGACTTTAGCCTCTCCTCCCTGTTGCAGTCCATCGGTGACCAGTTAAAGTTCTTGTCAGGTCTGCGCCCTCTGCCAGCCCGGGCCCTGTGGGCTGTCCTTCTGCCCCCAGGTCTGCCCTTCTTGCCCAGGGTTCTCCAGGGCTCTGTGGGCACCAGGCGATGCCAGCCCTCTGTCCCTACAGATGGGATACCTGAGGAGCTGCTGGTCACTGAGGACTTCCAGGGCCTGCTTGCAGAGGTGGGGGGCAGCTCCGAGGAACTCGAGCGCCTGGAGAAGGGGCTGAGGCGGCAGCTGCTGGGGGAACTGGGCAGGGTCCTGCGGGACCAGCCGGCCCTGCACACCTTAGAGGCCTCGGTGCGTGGGGCTGCCGGGGGAGGGTTGGCACCTGCCCGGCCGGCTCAGGCTCATCCCCAGTCTGTGCCACAGCTGGAGCAGGGCCTGTGCCATGGCGGGCACGTGGAGCCTCTGGAAGGACCCGCAGGCGCCATCCTCGACTGCCTGGTGCTCCCGTCCCGAGTGCTGGTGCCAGAACTTGCCAAGCCCGTCTTCTACCTGCTGGGGGCACTGACTGGTGAGTGGACCCTGGAAGTAGGTGGGGGACCAGAGGGAGGAACCAGGCTCCCTGCTGGGCCTTCAAGAACCCCGCTCAGACCAGGTCTCTCCCCAGTGCTGAGTGAAATCCAGTGTGAGCTGCTGGCCGAGGCGCTGGAGACGGGGGTCCTGGCGGAGCATCTCAAGCTGGTGAGAGGGGTGCATCTGGTGTGGGCAGCGCCATGCCCCCTGGGGCTCAGGGCTGCAAGCACCGCCTCCTCCCCTGTCCTGGCAGGTGGAGCATGTCTTGCAGCAGAGCAGCCCGTGGCAGGAGCAGATCATTGTGTCCTTGCCCCCCGGGAGAGAGGAGGTGCCAGCCTGGATCTTGCTGGAAGAATGTGGCCTGGAGCCAGAGTTGAGCCCCCCCGCCCCCTGCGTGCGCTGGGAGCCACAGGCCCGGGGCGCCGCGTGTGCGCTCTATGCCTCCCTGGCTCTGCTGTGCAGACTGAGCCGGGACCTCTGTTAGCCTGGGCGGAGTGTGCCCACCCTCGGCCAGCCCGGGGGAGGCCCAGAGCCCAACTCGACCACAGGGCTCGCTCACTGGGAGGCCCACTCAATAAATGTGAAGTGCAAAGGAAAGGACGGGCACTGAGTTCTTGAGGGGCCCTGGATTGGGTAGGATGGGTAGAGGTGGGGACTGTGCCCATACAGGACTGGGGGGATAGGAGACCAACAGCAGGTGTCTCCCACCATCTTGCTCCTGCCGCACCATGAGGCTGAGGGGAGCTCGCCCTGAGCTTCGACCTAGCCACACCCCTGGCATGCTTGCTTGCCAGAGAAAGGTGGGCAGAGCAGCTCAGGGGCGACGATGCCACCAGGGCAGGTCTGCACCCAAGGAATAAAGGGTCCTTTGCCTCAGGGGACTTGGGGCACAGCGGATGGTAGCAGGCCTGGGCTGCGGGGTGCAGCTGTGGACAGCCCCGGAGCTCCTGGAGCCACCCAGAGAAGCAAGGGGGTGACCCGTCCTGCAGAAACACCTTCAGCCTGTGTCACCCAAATCCATTTGCTCAGAGGTAGGGGTCTCTCTAGACCTCCGAGGCTCCCTAGCTCCTGCATTGCAGCTCCCTAGAAATTCAACAGGTCTCAGAGCGCAGGGGAGTGCATTCCCTGCAAGCGCTCAGTGGCCTGTGGACCCCATGTCTAGGAAGAGATGTGCGTAATTGCTCTGGCCAGGGTGTTCCGGCCACCCCTGGGAGCGCGGACGTCAGGAGGCATGCCTCTGCTTAGTCGCAGCCCAGCTCACCTGCACGGGAAGTCCAGCCTCACTGAGCTGGGTGGGAGGTGGAGGACGCTGCACCCCTTCTGTCCCAGTACATCTTGATGTGCAACTTGTGGGACTTGCTAAGGAGAAGGGAAGGTAGGTTCTGCCCCAAGAAAACTCGACAGTGAAATTAATATTAGCCGGGTGTGGTGGCGCACGCTTGTAATCCCAGCACTTGGGAGGCTGAGATGGGAGAATCTGGGTTTGCAGCCAGCCTCAGCTACCTAGTGAGGCACTCTGCAACTTAGTGAGACCCTGTTTCAAAATAAAGAATAAAAAATAGAGCTGGAGGTATAGCTCAGAGATAGAGTGCCCCTGAGTTCAATCCCCAGTACTGAAAAAAATAAATAAATAAAAGAATAAAATAGGGCTGGGGGTTGTAACTCAGAGGTAGAATACCCCTAGGTTCAACCCCCAGTACTGCAAAAAAAAGGAAAGAAATTAATATTGAAACAGGGCAGAGTACACCCCAAATATCTCAGGTCTGGGTTCCAGAAACCTCCTAGAAATCAGCTTCCACACATGATGCAGAAGCTCAGCTACCTTCAGACCAGTAGTCCTTTGAAAGCCCTCTCAGGTGACTTGAAAACAAAACCCTAAGCCAGGCGTGGAGGCGCACGCCTGTAATCCCAGTAGTTGGGAGGCTGAGATAGGAGGATCACAGGTTTGAAGATAGCCTCAGCAAGTAGTGAGACTCTCATCAATTTAGTGAGACTGTTTCCAAATAAGAAGTAAAATTGGAGCCGGGCGTGGTGGCGCACGCTTGTAATCCCAGCATTTGGGAGGCTGAGACCGGAGGATCCGGGTTCGCGGCCAGCCTCAGCTACTTAGTGAGGCACTCGGCAACTTAGTGAGACTCGGTTTCAAAATAAAGAATAAAAAATAGGGCTGGGGGTATAGCTTGGAGGTGGAATGCCCCTGAGTTCAATCCCCAGTACCGCAAAAAAAAAAAAAAAAAA
>PVLC010040960.1:0-13716 GCA_004027655.1 Graphiurus murinus
GCTGCTTTTTTCTGACCCTGTCTCTCTCTCCAGAGCCCAAGCTTCCTGAGGTCACCTGCTCTATCTCTGCACTTGGTGCAAAGTAAGTGCCCAGCATGTTGGCTTAGACCGGATGTCAGCACGTGGCCAGCCTGGCAGTGTATAATGACATGGTCCCCAAGCCCCACTGTAGGGCAAAGATGATAGAAACAAATGGATTAGCCCACATCCCTACCAGGAGGAGAGGGCATTCTGGGAGAAAGCTGCATTTTGAGTCCTGGCCTAATGGAGTATTGCCTACTGGGTGGCTTTGGGAGAAAGGCTTGAATTTTTATCCAGTGGAAGTTGGTACCATGCATGTTTCACAGAAGCTTCACATTTCACAGCACATTTGTACCTGGGGGGAGGTGATCATGAATTACTCTGCCTCATCAGTCTTGACTGTTTTCACAGCCTTCTAGAGGAGCTTTGTGTGTAGTTGGTTCTAACACACACACACACACACACAATTTTTTTTTCTAGTATTGAACCCAGGGCCTCTACCACTGAGCTACACTCCCAGTCCTTTTTTTTTTTTTTTTGCGGTACTGGGGATTGAACTCAGGGCATTCTACCTCTGAGCTATACCCCCAGCCCTATTTTTTATTCTTTATTTTGAAACCGAGTCTCACTAAGCTGCGGAGTGCCTCAGTAGGTAGCTGAGGCTGGCCGGGAACCTGGATCCTCCGGTCTCAGCCTCCCGAATGCTGGGATTACAAGCGTGCGCCACCACACCCGGCTAACTCCCAGCCCTTTTTTAAAAAAATTATTTTGAGCCAGACCTGGTGACCCATGCCTGTAATCCTAGTACTTGGGAGGCTGAGACAGGAGGATTGCAGGTTCAAGGACAGCCTCAGCAATTTAAAGAAACTTTCAGCAAGACCCTGTTTCAAAAATAGACAATGAAATAGGTCTGAGGATGTAGCTCTGCAGTAGAATGCCTCTGGATTCAATCCCCAGTACCAAAAAACAAAACAAAACAAAAAAACCCAAAAAATAAAATAAAATAAAATTGAAACAGGGTCTCACTAAATTGCCCAGGCTGGCCTGGAACTTGCAGTCCTCCTGCCTCCGTCTCTTGAGTAGCTAGGGTTACAGGCATGTGCCGGCATGCCCAACCATAAAATATTTTTTGATTGTGGGATATAAAATGTGGGTTCTCCATAAGGTAGCAACCCTTACAGTCCCTAGTTTTTTTGTTTTTGTTTTTTTCCTCCCCAAACTATACTCAGTAAAGGGAAGCATTTTTTGGCCTTTGATCAGCCCCTCTTGGTGCCGAGACAGAGTGCGGTCTTCTGCACTGCCCAGTGTCCCGTGTCTGGCCGAGAGCTGGAGTCTTGCTGTGACACCAACAGTGTCCAGCACGTCTCTTCCTCTCCAGGGCTCAGTTGCTTTTGTTAAAATGATCCTGATCTAACTGATCGTTAAGTTGGAGTCAAGTAATAAAAGTTCTTAATGTACTCACAAAGAGAATTTAATGTTCTTGAAGTAATCCTTGTAAAAACTGCAGTGTTGTAAGTTGTAGGCAGGTACACATAGGTTCAAACATTTGTAGGTTTGCCAGTATAGTTAATGACCTGAAAGAACTGGGTCTTCCCCCCCCCCCAAGGGGCATTAGGTATTTTTAATAAGTAGGGTTCATTTGATTTAGTGATGTGGGAAAATGAGTGGCCCTGACACACAGTTACGCTTGCAGTTTTCCTCTAACTAGCAATTGAGTGGTTTTCCTGTAAAAGATAGAGGAACTGATTCTTGAGAATTTACGAAAGATTCAACCCCAGCTAGACACACGAAGAGTGCTGCCCTTTATGTTGTAATTTTAGAAAGAAACCTACATCTGCTCCAAGCCTCATTTGAATAAGATGATAGTTTACACATCTGCTGTGTTTGAGAAGAAAGTACCGAAGTCTCTAGCGCTTGGAAACAGTGCTCACTCTGTGGAGAGCCTCCATGAGCCTCGTGCTCCCTTCTCCTCCTCAGGGCGGCTCAGCAGAACCACGAGCATCTTGCTGACAGTTTGGAAGTTTTGAGTGTTTGAAAACTGGAAGCAAGAGCATTTGGTATGGAAGGTCCCCCGCCCCCACCCCCGGAAGAGCCAAAGTCTAGCTCCCAAATTCTTTGATCTTCGGGCTGTGGTACAAGTCATACTGTAGTCAAAATAATCCTAGCTATGATGAATGATTTTCAGTTTTTTTTTTTTCTTCTTTCTCTCTCTATAGTTACAGTTCTTTTTTTTTTTTTTTTGGCGGTACTAAGGATTGAACTCAGGGGCACTCTACCTCTGAGCTATACCCCCAGCCCTATTTTTTTATTCTTTATTTTGAAACCAGGTCTCACTAAGTTTCGGAGTGCCTCACTACGTAGCTGAGGCCGGCCTCGAACCCGGATCCTCTGGTCTCAGCCTCCCAAATGCTGGGATTACAAGCGTGTGCCACCACGCCCGGCTATAGTTACAGTTCTGAGTGCTTAAGATGCTATCAAGGCAGTAAATAAATTTTTATGGATAGGTAACCTATGATAATTAGATAGAATTCGTGTTTTAAGAAGTCAGCTCTAAGCCGGGCGTGGTGGTGCACGCTTGTAATCCCAGCATTCGGGAGGCTGAGACTGGAGGATCCAGGTTCACGGCCAGCCTCAGCTACCTAGTGAGGCCCTCCGCAACTTAGTGAGACCCTATTTCAAAATAAAGAATAAAAAATAGGGCTAGGGGTATAGCTCGGAGGTAGAACGCCCGAGTTCAATCCCTAGTACTGCAAAAAAAAAAAAAAAAAAAAGTCAGCTCTATAATATGGACTCAGAGTCAGCCGCAGGCGTGTTAGCAAGGTGACGCGTCTACATTTCCTCTGGGAGGTGTCTGTGTCCCGCTGCTCCTGATCCAGTGCTGTGCCAGGAGACTCTTTGGGTCCAGGTGGTCTGTGTCCCTGGCCCTTCTCTTTGACGTGGGAGACGTGTTTTCTTTCATAGATGAAGAAGGAAAGCCTGAGCTGTTTGTGGCTTCTGTGGGTGTGTGGCACTGCTTGCAAAGAAGAGTTGAGCACAGCAAAGCCAGGTTTCTAAAAGTATATTTTAAAACGTATTTGTGATCAGTGAAGGAAAACTCTTTCCTTAGCTCTGTTATGAAGCATTTTTCCCTTGACTTCTTTCTTTCTTAATGGATCTTATTGGCACATTTCTTCTATGGGAGAAAGTTATTTAAAAACTGCCATACTAAGTTCCAGCAAACAGTTTGCTATTTTTTATGGTGATGGGGAGATGGGTTACTCAGAGAATTATACATGATTGTGGAATTGCTTACAGGAAAGTGAGCATCAAGTAATTATTCCAAATTGTTGGAGTTCTCTTAAGTACATGGGTTACTTAGAAATGTCTAAGGATGAAATCACTTCTGAATTTAACCTCATTCAATAGAAAAAATAAGCAAACTGCATTTAGGGTATTATGGTAAATTAGCTTTAAATTCCCTGGATGGTTGAACATTTGTCACTGTTATACTTACTCCTTTTAGATTTTATACTGCTTCACTATTCAAATAGCCAGGGTTTATTGTATTTCTGGAAGGATGAAGGCGAACTCTGCCTTCACCAAGTCGTGGGTACTCGTGTGGCTAGATTTTGCAGAGAGAAGGGACCTCTAAGCAGGTAGCCATGGCCTTTTGCAGAGAGGCCCTTTGCTTTCCTGTCGTTGCTAATGCTTTGCTTGGTTTCCTTTCCTCTGGTCTGGCTGTATTCTCTGGCACCTGTGAGTTAGGAGCGTCACTGCTATTGCTCTCTGTTGCTGGGCGACACCTCCCTCGCCAGCCTCCTCTTCATCTGTGGAGGTCAAGGGAGGCCGGATGGTGGTGAGACCTGGAAGTGGAGTTCAGTCACATCAGGTTGCTAAGCACTTTTACATACTTCTCCTTGGCCTGCTGGCAGTTTTTCTTGAGCAAATCCTAGAAACATTAGTGCCACTAGCAGTATTTTATTTAGCCTGTTTCCATCACAGATTACTACTTAGGTCTGCTATTTTCCCTTATTTTTCTGCCTGCTAATGAGAAGGCCTTGTTTTTGTGTGTGTGTGTGGTACTGGGGATTGAACCCAGGGGCATTCTACCTCTGAGCTACGCCCCCAGCCCTATTTTATTTTATTTTATTTTTATCTTGAAACAGGGTCTCACTTAGTTGTGGAGGGCCTCTCTAAGTTCCTGCGGCTGATTGCGAACCCGCAATCCTCCTGTCTCAGCCTCCCAAGTACTGGGTTTACAATTGTGTGCCACTACGCCTGGCCTTGAGAATGTTTTTGAAAGTTCGAGTAACTACACTGAGTGGTAAACAGCTGGGCGGTCCTGAACTCACACTTAACCACTTGCTTTCATCCTTTGTGAGTTTGACTTTTCCCTAGAAAACTCATCCCCATGCCGGGCGTGGTGGTGCATGCATGTAAACCCAGTACTTGGGAGGCTGAGACAGGAGGATCACAGGTTCACAGCCAGCCTCAGCTACTTAGTGAGACCCTGTTTCAAAATAAAGAATAAAAAATAGGGCTGGAGACGTAGCTCAGAAGTAGAATGCCCCTGGATTCCATCCCCAGAACTGCAAAAAACAAACAAACAAACAAAAATCCTCATCTCCAAACTTACCAATCAGCTACTACTATGCCTGGCGTGGTGACACACGCCTGTTATCCCAGTCCTGGGGAGGCTGAGACAGGAGGATCACAGGTTCACTGCCAGCCTCAGCAACTTAGGGAAGCCCTCTGCAACTTAGATCCTGTTTCAAAATAAAAAATAAAATAGGACTGGGGGTATAGCTCAGAGTAGAATAAACCCTCAGTTCAATCCCAGTACCACAAAAGCAAACAAAAACAACTACTATGCAGAGGGAGTCACTGGAAAGGAAGTTGAACCAGCCTAGTACCTTTTCTTCATGAATACATATTTGTCAACTAAGTCTCCTTTTGCAACTTGTTCCACTACTTGGTGGTGACAAACAAATTCTGTGTTTCCCAACAGACTGTTTGTTGGAAAGATGTTGCTTTTGAAAGTAGGAAATGAAGGGCTTTGGAGGAGGGAGGCGGCTTCGGTTCGCAGTAGGAGGCTGGTGCTTCCTCAGCTGTCAGTGTGGATGCGGTTGGAGATGGGTGTGGGGCCGTCAGCGAGGTCTCCCCTCCCCGCTCTTTACCACTCAAGAAGTGCACAGAACGTGCCGTTTTAATTACAGGGCAAAGCCAGGCTCCAAGGGGTTCCCATGTACTTGCTTTCAGATTAACAAATGTCATCTTTTGATAATGTTTACATGCCAGGCCCATTTTAGAAAGAAAGGAAAAAAAAGGTCTAGCTGAAGTTAAAGGATTCGGTTGGCATCACACCTGTAGTTCTGTAAATGTCTTTAATGTTTAATTTTTTTTTGTAGGTTGATCGTAAGGAAGTGATAAGTATGTTAGGTTATTTGTGGTTTGAGCTAATTTTAGTCTCCTGTTCACAGCTCACTTTATATCCTTTGCCTTTAAAAGATGCTTTCTAGAAAGACAAATTTTGAATGTAGGACATAATCTATATTCTACACTTGGCTACATTTCAAAAAATATTTTCTCAGTGCTTTAAAAGTTGGACAGTTTGAAGCATACTAATATTCTTTTAAAGTAATTGTTTCCTTTGCTTAGTGATGTGTCTACTTTTCCAGCAAGTAAGCTACATTCTTTCATAGAGCCAGTGGTTTAAAAGGCATAGCAGATGTCAGAGGGTTTTAAAATGACTGTGGCCAGCCCCGTAATGTACTGAAGCAAGGCTTTGCTGGCTGTGAATAGAAAGCCCTCCCAGCCTGTCCCCACAGTTGATAGAACATTTTTTCTCAAGGGCGGGGCCCTGCACGTCTCTGATACTGGTGAGGCTTACCCAGAACAGTCCTTCGTCAGAATCGCTCAGCTATCCTTCCCCCCCCCCCAGGACATGTGCAGAAGTGGAAACAGAGGGCTTAGGCCACCTGGGTTCAGGCTCTAGGTCTGCCTGCTTGTTGTGGGACCTCAAGGAGTTGTGCACGGGGTCAGTAAATGTGGTGGTCAGACCAGACGGCCTGAGAACACAGCCCACACCTGCCGCTTCGAGACGCCATGGTCATGTGCAGGAACAAGAGTTGAGTGACCATTCATGTCCTGCTCTCGCCAGATTTTTTTTTTTTTTTTTTTTTTTTGTGGTACTGGGGATTGAACTCGGGCATTCTACCTTCGAGCTATACCCCCAGCCCTATTTTTTGTTCTTTATTTTGAAACAGGGTCTCACTAAGTTGCGGAGGGCCTCACTAGGTAGCTGAGGCTGGCCGCAAACCCGGATCCTCCGGTCTCAGCCTCCCGAATGCTGGGATTACAAGCGTGTGCCACCACGCCCGACTTTCTTGCCGGATTTGATAGCATTGTATGGCAGTTCCATGATCTCTCTTACTTAAAAATAGAACAAAAACTTAAAAAAAAATTTTTTTTGGGGGGTGCATATGTGTGGGGTGCTGGGGATTGAACCCAGGGGCATTCTACCTCTGAGCTATATCCCCAGCCCTATTTATTTTTCATTTTGAAACAGGATCTCACTAAGTTGCAGAGGGCCTCAACAAGTTGCTGAGGCTGGTGGAGAACCTGGGACCCTCCTGTCTCAGCCTCCCAAGTACTAGGACTACAGGCGTGGGCCACCATGCCGGTTGGATTGTTGGGTTTGTAATTGGACTAGAATCTCCCGTTCATGGGAGAAGCGTTGGCCTGTGTTGTGCCTTGTTTGGATAAAGCCCCTAGCTGCTGTTTATCGAGTTCTGTTTGGTGCCGCCCCTGTTCACAGTGCTGTCCATGGGTGCCACTGAGCATGTGCCATCGGTTGGTCTATAACAGGAGGACCCGTTGGAGGAGGACAACATGAGGTCTCAGAGCTTTCGTGTCCTCACCAGCGCTGCGGCGTCCCGAGTCCAGTGTCACAGTCACACCATGGCAGTGTGGTCATTGCTTCAGCTTCTGAGCCGCTGTAAAGAGCCCAGGTCTGGGCCACGCCTCCCAATTTATTAGGACATTTGCAGAGATAGTTTGTAGTTTTTGACCTTTGCCCAGTTTTCTAACCTCTTACCTAGATGTCACAAATTGGCCACCCAAAGTCGTATTTTGCTTGGTCCACATTAATGTTTTTCTTTTTTTTGCGGTACTAGGGATTGAACTCAGGGGCATTCTACCTCCGAGCTATACCCCCAGCCCTATTTTTTATTCTTTATTTTGAAACCGAGTCTCACTAAGTTTCGGAGTGCCTCACTAAGTAACTGAGGCTGGCCTTGAACCCGGATCCTCCGGTCTCAGCCTCCCGAATGCTGGGATTACAAGCGTGCGCTACCACGCCCGGCCACATTAATGTTTTTTTAAAAAGGAGTTTATTTGGGGCGGGGGGGGGGGGTCCGAGTCATTGTTTATAAATCAAGAGAGATCACACACACAATCTGGATTCTTGACCTTTTGAAAATTCTGAAAATCACGGTCTGAGCCCATGTTGGCCCAGGGGCATGACTGCTTTTGCGTGGACATGTCTGGCCCTTCAGTTCACCACTGTTCTGCAGGGATCACAGCCTTGCCTCTAGGCCGCCTGGCCCGGGAGGCACTTGAGTTCGTGACCCCTACTGCGGCCTGGATTTCTTTCTTGGAAGTTTAATGTTAGTATTAGAACTAACATGATGTAGGGTAGTGGGCTGGCAGCCTGAGCGAGTGCCCTTGACAGCAGCGTCCAGGAGGAGATCGCTAGGCAGGTGCCGCTCCTGCCGCCCCCCCCCCCCCCCCCCCCCCCCCCCCTTCGCTGAGTCCTCAGCCCCTTCTGCTATTTTGAGGAAGTTGGAAGCCAGCACCATTTTTTTTTTCCACCTTGGGCAACTGAGTGTAACTATATTTTTGTCCCATGTTTAGCTATTTCCATGAACTATTTTTGATGACCCACTTAGCAGTTATATTGGATGGGCCCTATGGGAACTGATCAAAAGAATGATTTGCCCAAGTGTGCTTTGTACTGAGAAATCTAAGAAGTGATGTTTTTAATGACTCACTTTGTGATTTGAAGTGATACCAGTTGTCATGTGTCTGAGCTCATGATCAGACGGCTTCCCTGCTTTGCAGTTCTCTAAAAAGGGATGAAATAAAGGACAGCCACGATAAAAGGAAAGTAAGTATGCAGGTTGTAAGGAATGTGTATTGTTAAGGATTTCTTTATCCCCATTTAACCACAAAGGTGCTTATTAGGTTGTAGGACATGCTTTTTTCTTTGATCCTTCTTAAACATCTCTTATCTTATCCCATAGAAGTATGTTGTATATGACAAATTAGATAAAATTATATATAATGATTAGATAAAATGATAGATGAAGCTGTTTCTTTACTATAAGAAAGGTCTTTGTTCTAAGTTTTGTACCTTCCTCTGCAAAGTTCTAGTGTTCCTGGACCAAGTGGCAGGTGGCATAGCCACCTTTCGCTTTTTTGCACACACGAAGTTAAAATCAACAATTGGAGACCATTTTCTCTATGAAGACTTCCCTCCATCTTTTTTTTTTTTTTTTTCTTTTCTTTTTGTGGTGCTGGGGATTGAACCCCAGGGGCATTCTACCTCCGAGCTACACCCGAAGACCGATTTTACTTTTTATTTGGACACAGAGTTTCAACAAGTTGTTGAGAGCTTCACTAGGTTCTGAGACTGTCCTGGAACCTGCAATCCTCCTGTCTCAGCCTCCCAAGTACTGGGGTTTTAAGCTACCATGCCCGGCTTCCCTCCATCTTCCACTTACTCCTCCAGTGGAAACTCCTCGTTGGCAGAGCTCTCATCCAGTCACTCAGCAAATGCTTGCGGCCAGTAGGTGCAAGGCCTATTCGGAGGCAGTGGGCACCGGTGGTGAGCAGGACACCCTGGTCCTGCCCTTAGGAGTTCAGTCGTCCAGGTGGCAGAGGGGCTGAGTAGAGAAGACCCCAGTTCAGAGAGGCATGCGCTCTCAGAGGCCTAGGCCCCAGGCCTTGCTTGTGGACACGTGGAAGAGGGGGCTGTGGGATTGGGAGCAGGCGGATAGTGTGTAAAGGTGCAAGGAGGAGTGAGCCCGTGTGTTCTCTGGACCTCCGATCTGGGCTTGCTCCACCTTTTCTCCTCTGTCCACGGTAAGTCACATTACCACAGGACCACGTTCGCTTTCCTCCTCTTTGCACCTGACTCCCCACTCAGATGTGTGTGTGTTCATTATCTGTCTATACTGGGTTTTTTTCTCTGTTCCTTTTTATTCCTTCTCACGGCCTTTACTTCTCACCTCAACTGCCGTGTGGCCTGGCCACGGCGTGGCCCTCTTGCCCCTCGAGGCGGAGAGCAGGCGAACAGTGTTTGGTTCCTTGGCAGCTCTGCAGCCCAGAGCCCCTACCACAGCTCACCGCACCTGTGGACAGGCGGTAGGGCATTCATTGAAACCAAGTACATACACAGAGAAACTTGAGTCTGCACAGAAAGCAGAATTATAATATGTTTTAATAGGTAAAATAAAAATTCTAAAAAAGTCTTCAAATATTAGCCTGCCTCACTGAGAATAAGTTTCAATGCATGGGTAGCCCCCGATCTGTAGCTGACATGTGGGAATAAAGATCTCCTATTCAATGTGAATTTTAAAGTCATAGTTAATGTTGCTGCTGGCTTATCCCACTCAGTGGTCTCTTCATTAACAGTTCTTTGTTGGAACAAGTCTTTCAAGTCTAGTATCTTGTAAAATAACAAGTTTACTGATAATATCATATTTGTAAATGGCTGATTGATAGGCCTTAATTTATAGGCATTATACTACTTCATGTAGGATTGCCAATTTTGAGACTTAATGCTTAATGTTTGTTTTTTTTTTTTTTTTTTTTTTAAATGTGTGTGTGTGGTACTGGGGATTGAATTGAACCCAGAGGCATTTTACCTTTGAGCTACACCCCCCAGCCTGATTTTATTTCTTATTTGGAAACAGGGTCTCACTAGGTTGATGAGAGTCTCACTACTTACGGAGGCTGTCCCAGAACCTTCAATTCTCCTGTCTCAGTCTCCCAAGTACTGGGATTACACCGTGCACCACCACGCCCAGCCATGTTTACTTAAATCTAAACTCAGAATTCCCTTGAGTAATTCTGGATGACTTCCTGATTGCTGCCCGTTTCCCATTCACATTCTAGATTCTTCCCTTCCCGCATAGAAGCAGCCAGAACTAGATACCTGCAAACTGTTAAAGTTGCTGGGTGTAGTGTCACACACTTGTAATCTCAGTACTTGGGAAGCTGAGACAGGAGTATTGCAGGTTCATGGCCAGCCCCATCTACTTAGTGAGGCCCTCTGCAACTTAGTGAGGCCCTGTTTCAAAATAAAGAATAAAAAATAGGGCTAAGGGTGTAGCTCAGAGGTAGAATGCCCCTGGGTTCAATCCCCAGTACTGCAAAAAAAAAAAAAAAAGAAAAAGAAAACAAAACTGTTAAAGTTGAGAAAGCATCTGTTCTTTCTCCTTCCTTTAATTCTAGCTAAGAAGATTAGGTATAGAGGTAGTATTTTATTTATTTATTATTATTATTATTTTTTTGCGGTACTGGGGATTGAATTCGGGGGCATTCTACCTCCGAACTATACCCCCAGCCCTATTTTTTATTCTTTATTTTGAAACCAGGTCTCACTAAGTTGCGGAGTGCCTCACTAGGTAGCTGAGGCTGGCCGCGAACCCGGATCATCCAGTCTCAGCCTCCCAAATGCTGGGATTATAAGCGTGCACCACCACGCCTGGCTTAGAGGTACTATTTTTTAAAAAGTTTTTGAATAATGGTAAGTTAGAAGCCCTAGACCACTATTATCCAATGGAAATTGAATACAAGTCACAATTTTTTTAGGTAATCATATTGAAAAGGTAAAGAGAAACAAAGTTAATTTCAGTAGTATGTTTTATTTAACCCAAGATATTCAATGTATGATCATTTAAACATGTGATCAACATTTTAAAGAATTATTAAGCCAGCATGATGGTGCACCTTGTAATCCCAGTACTTGGGAGGCTGGTGCCCACAGGTTCAAGGCCAGCCTCAGCAACTTAGCAAGACAGATCCTGTTTCAAAATAAAACATAAAATAGGGCTGGGCATGTAGCTCAGAGGTAGAAGGCCACTGGGATCAAGCCCCAGTGCCACAAATAACAACAAGGCATTATTAATAAAATGTTTCATATTCTTTTTTTGCAAAGAATAAAAAATAGTTGTTGACTACTAATCACTTGAAGATCTGAAAAGGAAAGGATTGTTCTCACAAATGGATGACAAGATGGAATAAATGTACTTGGGCTACTTTTCTTTAATGGCAAGGAGAATGATTTAGAGGTTTTCTCCTGGTTTCATCTTGGAATCAGTCATGTGTCACGAGTGGATACCATAGAACACCAGCGCAGAGGCACATGCATAGACTAGAAAGCAGCGGTTCAAGGCCTCTTGATAGAAGAGCAGCCCTTATGTGGACATGAATAAGAATGAATCTGCAGAAATCCACACTGGATCTGACCCCCAGTTCACTGAGGATGCTTTGTCTTCTGATTTGCTGAGGAGAGTGAAAACACTTGGGATGGGGGAGATGTAGAGGTGTGTGTGTGTGTGTGTGTGTGTGTGTTTATGTGTATGTGCGCGCGTGGGTGGGTGTGCGCACAGGCACGCAGGTATGTATCTTAGGATTCCATCAAGCTTTCCTAACCAGTCCATTGCTGTGTTGGGTAATTATTTAATTACTTGCCTTGTATTGTGCTCTAAGTGGGTCCCTTACGTCACTCCCCACCCCCTTAGTTGACACGGTTCGCAGCCAGTCTTTCCTTTCCAAGGTGGCCGAGCCCTGGGCCAGGCCAGTGGCCACTTGGGCAGCCCATCCAGCATCCTCGACTCATCCTCTGGGGACGTTGAGTGCTTCTCCTGCTGCTGCTCTCTGTTTTGTTTGGTTTTGTGGTGCTCGGGATTGAACCTAGGGGCATTCTTCTTTTGAGCTTTTATTTTATTTTATTTTTTGAAACAGGGTCTTGCTAAGTTGCTGAGGGCCTTGCTAAGTTGCTGAGGTTGGCCTTGAACCTTCGATCCTCCTGTCTCAGCCTTCCACATACTGGGATGACAGACATGTGCCACCATGCCTAGCTTCCTTGTTTCTCAAAATGTTCTCTATGTTTGACATTTTGCCAAACTCAGACCTGCTCGCCAGTGCCCGCCTCCTGTCTTCCACATTCCATCTGTTACTTCCTCTCCTCTGGGCTTTTCCTCATCCGGTTTTCTAGCTGTTTGCCCTCTCTGCTCCCTTCCTTCCTTACGCAGCTGAGACCATGGTCAGTCGGTCAGTCACTTACTCACTCTATTTATTTAGAGATTGAATCCAGGGGCATTCTACCACTCAGCCCTATTTTTTATTTTTATTTGGAAACAGGGTCTCACTAGGTTGATGAGAGCCTCACTACTTGCTGAGGCTGTCCTCAAACCTGTGATTCTCCTGTCTCAGCCTCCCAAGTGCTGGGAGTACAAGTGTGCACCATGCCAGGCTTGGTCAGTCACTGCACACGCTTCCTGTCCAAGCCCTTTTGCCCATCCTCTGACGATCTGTGCACCACAGACCAGCCCTGGACCAGCCCTGGGCCAGCCTGTTGCCCACTTTTCTCTTCTAAGGCTTCCAAGTACCACTGAAGAAGACGTAGTATTGCAGATTGAGCCTCAGGAAGTCCAGTGTTTAACCTCAGATCTGTCTCCCTCCACCTAGGCCTCAGAGCCGAAGCTTGCCTGCCAGCCGTCCCACTTGGTTCCTCTCAACGAAGAGGCGCCTTCGCTGCTGTGTAGGGCGCTCCTCCACCTCACCCTTCCAGGAGGCCCTGCTCTGGTCGCCTGGCGACTCTCCTTGGGGCATATCCTCCGACATCTGTTGCCACTCACATGGACCAGTTAAGCCTTCTCTGCTTCTGCCATTGAGGTGTTTGAAATTGATCCCTGTGCCCGTTTGCTTTCCAGTCACCCCTCGATACAGAGAGGCGGCGCCACTTTACCAAGCCGCTGGAATAACTTATGGCCAGGTGGCCATGGGCTTCCTTCTTGCTAAGCCCGTGGGTCTTTTTCCTTCGTAGTTTAGTGCCAGTTAATGTGGTTGATCTCTCTTAGCTCCCTGAACGTGCTCGTGGGGTCTTTGTTTGTTCTGCCTCTGGGGGAGCTCCTCCAGGGCTTGCCCTAGCTGCCTCTCTCATTGCACTGCTCATTCTTGTCCTTGTCCTTGTCCTGAATTTGGAGCGTACAGCTCCGCCTGCTGCAGCCTGCCATGGCGGCGCTGCCACTCGAGCCCTGTGTGTGCGGTTCCTCTTCCCTCCACCAGGCTAGTTCTCGTTCTTCCCTCCGGTCACCTCGTAATCATCTCTTTAGGGTGTGTTCTCTGATTTCCCTCTTCCCAGGGCCAGGTTAGGTGCCTCTTCTAGGTCCTCCCGTGGTCTCCTAAACTTTCCGTTCTGCAGCATCACGTGAGATTCTATTGTCGTTCTACTCACTGTTTTGTAATTGCCTGTTACTTACTTATTGACAAGGAGTCTGTTGAGGCTCACAAGGGTGGGAAGACTGCTTTTGTTTGAGTCATCTGTATCCCTAGTACCCAGAGTATCTAATAAGTAGTTGCTGAGTTAATGGATGAGCTGTGCTGTTCAGGTTCATGAACCTGGCAACTGATTAATAGGGAGGT
>PVLC010040961.1:0-13570 GCA_004027655.1 Graphiurus murinus
CATTTATGGAAAGTAAAAATTAAGTTCAGTCCCAGGAAAAAAAAAAGAAGTCATATTTCTTGTGCAACTGAAGCTGCAGACCAAGATGCATGCTCCTCTTTTCTTATTTCTTCAGACCTAGAGATGGTAGCCGCTCCCTTTTATGGCTGCTCCCTGGGTATGTCACCAGCCCTGGTGTTCCCCTTACTGCACTGCCCAGAGCTCTCTACACAAATCTCCTCTTTAAAATCTTCCATTAAGCCTATTGAGAGTGTTATCTCTTTTCTGTTGGGATGCCGAATGAGAGAGCACTGCAGCCCTCTCCAAGTTTTCCTTGTATTTCTTCGGCTATTACTGCTTTGTCTTCCTGCAAAGCTTACATCCCTTGTGTCGGTTTTCCGCAATGGGCGATCCTCAAGGGTTGTCCAAGGGCTCTTCTCTTGTCATCCAGTACTCTCCACCTGGATGCTCTCATCTGCCCTCAGATCTTCGATTGTCACCTACCCAGAGGATTCCTTCAGGCATCTCTTCCGTCCACTCTTTCCTAAGCCCCAACTTGGATAATCCAACTGCTTCCTTGCTATTTATTTTCCCTTTTCCTTCTGCAGGGCATCCCAAACTCAACACCATCCAGCCTTCCCTTTCTGAGCGAACAGCACCATGGTCGACCTGGTTGTGCAAGCTGGCAAGCTGGGATTCACCCTTGACCCCTCCCTCCTGACCACCTCCCACGACCAACCCACCATCAAGTTCCCATCTGCCTCTCTCCGCTGCATGGGTATCTGGTTCAGGCCACCATCGTGTTTGGCGCTGGTGATTGCAGTAGCTTCTGACTTGGTCTACTCACCCTTGTTGGGTCTCCCCTCTCTCCGCAACTGCTCTTTGCCATGTAGTCAAGGGGATCCCGACCCTGCCATTGCTCCAGAAGGGGACTGCATCCCATTTCTCCTGTTGCATGCACACCCTCCCTCTGCATGTGATATTTCCTCATGCCTTCCCCATCTGTTCCTTCATTCCTACTCACCCTTGAGTTCCCAGCTCAATGATCACAGCTACAAACAGATTCTCACACCTCTGACTTGCTCTGACCCCTTGTAGAACGAACTCCTAAGGTACTGGGCACCTGTCCTGTGCTGCTTCATACATACCTGTTCTCCCCACCTAGGATGTAAGGTCCTTTCCTTTTTTATTCTTATTTACTTATCTCTGTATCCCCCATACCTTCCCCAGTGTATAGCATATAGTCAGTGATCAGTATGGCTGAATGAATGAATGAACAAATGAATGGATATATGAATGAATAAGCATAGGGGAGCAACAGGCCAATTCTACTTGGGTTACCCAGAGGAGATATCGTATGTACTGGACTGGGATTTTAAAGATTTATTCCTTCTTCTCCAAATATAAGGGCTTTTGGGTAAAGAGAAACTCTAAGATGTTAATAGTAGAAGGAAGTATGGTAATAATTTCTTCTGGCAGTGAAATATCTGAGTTTATCCTCACAGATACTTAAATTCACTTTCTAATTGAGCCTCAAGTACCACAGCCTGGCTCCCCATGTCTCTCCACAAATATCTCTTTCTACACAAACTTGTAGAAAGAAGCTTCATCCTCAGGGTCCTCTGGTCTCGGTCTTGAGTCATCGAGGAAGACTCTGCTGCCTTGAGACCCTGGGCCAGGCACCGGTGTTTGCCTCTGAGTACCCAGCCCCCTTTCTTACTGCAGCAGCCCCGAATGTTGGTCTCAGTGTCTGCCTTTCTCATATTGGTTGACCGGGTATGGAGGGGCTTCACCCAATCCAGGGACAGAGCACAGAGTCCAGGCCGAAGCCAGAGGTGTGTCTTATTTCCCTGGTCTGAGCCACTGGTTCAGAGGCAGAAGTATGGCATATGCTGTTTAATCAGAAGGAAGCCCAGGGGGTTTCTAGGAGCTTGGGCAAAGGGTTTGGCTCTTCCCTGTGGGATTCAAACCTGATAGATATAATATAAGGCATTTTCAGAAAGAAAGAAAGAAAACCACATTCACATAACTTTTATTACAGTATATTATTTTAACTGTTTTATTTCATTATTAGTTATCATTAATCTCTTACTTGCCTAATTTATAAATTAAGCTTTATCATTGCTATGTATGTATAGGAAAAAACATAAAATATATAGTGTTTGGTGGTATCTGTGCTTCCAGCACTCACAGGGGTCATGGAACTTGTCCCCATTTATGAGGGAGACACTGTAAAGTCTTCCTTACTATGCTTTAATGAATGCCATAAATAACATTTTTCTTTAACAATGAGAATATACTTTTTTCTTGGCCAGCCATTAACTCTCTGGTTATATTTATGTCCATTTGAGCTGGGGATTTTGCCATGTGAACAAGACAGAGTCCTCTTGAAACAGCCTCTGTCTGTCTTCTTAGCATCCTGGTGGGTGACAGGGAGCCTCAGGAGGGGGCGGGGCAAGCCCCTCATCCAGGAGTCAGTTTGCTTTGGTTCCTTTTTCCTCTAGTTTGCTGTGTGACCTCAGGGAGGTTCCCTCTCTTAGGGTCCTCATTTTCCAATCCGTGAAATAACTGAGCCCCTTTCCTGGGATCTGCGGCTCCCTGCACACCTTCTTGCCAGCGCCTTACCATAATTTCCAATTTAGTTGCGTGGGTCCTTGTCCCTGCTCAGTACCACATACTGGGATTAGCAAGAGGAATTTATTATCTCACTGATCTGGAAGCTGGAAGTCTGAGGCCACGGTGTTGGTTGGTAGGATCGTTTCAGAGGCCTCTTTCCCTGGCCGTCCTCTCTCTGAATCTTCACATGATTGTGCCCCTGTGTGTGTCCGCATCCTAATCTTTTTATAAGGACACCAGTCATATTAGACCAGGGCCCATCCTAATCACCTTATTTTAACTTAATCACCTCTTTAAAGACCCTGTCTCCATATATGATCCATCAGATTCTGCAGTCTTAGGCTGGGGGTCAGGACTTGGGCCCTGGCCCACAACACCCTGTTCACTACCTGGAAGAGCCCGCTGTAACCTTGGTTGTGTGACAGAAGAGATGGGTCACTCCTCGAGCTCTAAGACCTCTGGGGTCTGTGGACCAATCTGTCCTCAAGAGGCACCAATTGGGCAAGAAAGGAGCCACATGTACTGTCCGTGACTGAACCACGGGCTGGAGGAGCCTTGGGCAAGGGAGCATTGCTGGAAGTCTTGGGGGCTCATGCCTGCTGTTTCAGCTGGAAATGCCAAGGCCGAAGATACAAACCATCCCTCTAGCAGCATCTCTCTACCCCCATGCTAGCTTAGGAGGGCCCTGCAAAGCGGGTGATCTCGACTCCCCTCACATCACAAGCATCAAGCTCCTTCTTATTGAGAAGGAGCCAAGCCCTCCCCTCCTCCTCCCCTGGCTCGTGTTGGGCTCTCCTGACATGGCGCAGGAGCAGGCTGCAGTGGCAGGTGGTGAGGCGACCTTCCTGGAAGGCAGCCCAGGGCCCTGGCGCTTGGCTGAGCCTGCACCCTGGCTCCCCACCTGCCCTGCCTGCCAGTTAGCTCGCCGAGCTACGTACATGCTGCAATTTGTGAAATTAAAGTTTCCTTCCTACTTGCATCTGGCAGCTGGGGGCAAGGAAGAGAGGAAGGGGGGAGGTGGGAGCTGAAGGCTTCTGATTGGTTCCTGGCCTGCAGTGGAAATACTAAATGCCATGAACCCCTTCCCCCACCCACCCTGACTCCCATGAACCAGCAGGCTCCTTCAGAGGATGGGGCAGTGGATGGACATGGCTTGGGGCCTGAGGGCACAGTGATAGGGTGGCAGTGGAGAGGTGCTTTGAGGCTGACTATTCCCGTCATCCTCATGTGATGGGCCAAGTGACTGAGCTACAGGGCAGATTCAGCCATGACATCCCCTTTGTCTTAAATTGGGCTTCCTGAAGCTGACTGTCTCTGTTCATTTAACATCACTAATAATGCAATACCATAAACTGGACAGATTATAAAGAAAAGAGGCCTATTTTGGCTCATGGTCCAAGGACCAAGGTCAAGAGGACACATCTTGTGATGGCCTTCTTGGTGGCAGAATGTCCAGGCAACAGGGGGCCTCACGTGGCGAGGGATAGGGAGTGCTCAAGAGGCCCAGCCAAACTCGCTGTTACAGCTTAGCCACTCTGCGGATATCCCACTAACCCATTAGTTGCATGAATGGGTAAATCCCTTCACAAGGGCCCAGTCCCAATCACCTTTGAAGGGTCCCACCTCTTCATGTCTCATGATGGAGATTAAATTTAAACATGAGTTTTAGAGAGAATAAACCATATTCAAACCATAGCACAGACCCAGATGAGAACTTGTGCACAGTGACTTACCAAGGCAAAAACCAGAAAGGGAGCAGGAAAGAAGAAATTACAAAAAGTGAGAAAGACAAAAGTGAGAAACTCAGTGTTTTGCTCAGTATTTTTGCCCCTGTGATCAAAATACCCGACAGGCACAGCCTAGAGGAAGAAAGATTTATGGAGAGCTCAGAATTCAGAGGTTTCAAAGGTCATTCCTTGATTGGCAGGCTCCCAAGCAGGAACCATTGCAGCAGGTCCTCAGGGCCTCGGGGCAGGAAGCAGAGAGAGTGAGAGGAGGGTACTAGGGACATATACAGTCTCTAAGACCACGCACCCAGTGACTCACCTCCTCCAGTCATGGCCCACCTCTCAACTTTCCTGTCAACACAGGAGCTTTTGGGAGGCATTGCAAACCCAAACCATAACACTCAGAAAGCTTGATCCTGGGGTGCCCCAGGACAGTCGGCTACACCCTGGGTCTGGCCCACCTCAAGGCAAAGGAGCGGTTTCCCCACTCTCACTCATTGGCTGAGTTCCTGAGGGAGGGTTGCCCATAACATCCTGTGCTCTAGGCTCTGGGTGGTGAAGACACAACTCCACCGGCTTTGGGGCAGATGTCTGAAGGCTGTTATAGTTCTGAGCTTGATGGGACAGCAAGCCATCAGACTGGTACGAAGGTCATTTTAAACTAAGAACCTCTGAGTTACAGCAGATGCAAGAAGAAATCTTGTCATTCTAGATGTAGAATGGCCCTCAAGGAGCTCATGTTATATTAATGCTCAGGGTTGATACAGTTGAGTCATGAGGGTTGTAATCTCATGAGGCTTGTGACGGATCTATCTGGGTGGTGGCCCAGGCAGGAGGTCTGTGACTGAAGGAGCTGGGTTCTTGGGGGTGCAGCCTTCCGGATTGTATATGGTTCCTCCTCTCCTTGCGCTCTGTCTTGCTTCTGGTCTCCATGATGTGAGAGCGAACACTTCTGGCCTCTCTGTCTACTTCCTGCTGCCACCACACCCTGAGAACTGTGATTCCCAGCCACACGTGGACTGAATCCCCAAATCTCCAAGGAAACCATGAGCAAAGAAATCTTCCATCTTCTAAGTTGTGTGGTTAGTTCTTGGATTCTAGCAGTGAGAACGCAAAGACAAATCTTATTTGAAGTTCTCCTATCTGTTGAAAGCAGTGCTCCCTAAGAATGTGGCTACTGTTATGGTGTGGGGTGTCCCCCAGGGCCGCATGGTTTGAAAGCTCGATCCTCCGTGTGGCCCTGTGAGAGGTGGTGTGGCCTTGAGAGACAGGGCCAACTAGCGGGTACTGGTTGGGTCATTGAAACATTGAAATGGGATTAAGGTAGTTCTTGTGGAACTCTGAGTTCTTCTCTACAGAGTGTGCTTCTAATTGTATGCTCTCCCTAATATGCAGATGCTAGGGAGAAAACGGGGTATAAGAGGGAGTCCAGACGAAGGAGAAACCTCAGATGAGCAAAGAAGTTGACTTAACTGAAGGTGATGTGGGGGAGGGGGCACCCTAATGCACATGATGTACTTTCACAAACATATCAAAGTCAATCACTAAACTGAACCTGAGAAGGAGGGTGGGGGAGGGAGCGGGGTGGGAATTAGGGAAGGGTTAAAAGAGAAATGTGTGCATGTATGCCTCTACCAACTTGTACCTAAAAGATGTATGATTACAATGCACCAATTAAAAAAAAATAAAATAAAAGAGCAAGGCCAGACCATGCCCTCCCTCCGGCTTCCTGTCTTTCCACACATGCTCTTCAGCATGAAAACCATCGGCCATGACAGATCCAGCAAGGGGGCCTCATCAGAGCCAGCACCACTCTGGATTTTCCACCTGTGCAACGAACTAAGCCAGAGCTAAACGAGCCTGTTTTCTTTATAAAGTAAACAGCCTCCAATATTTCGGTGTAGTAATGGAAAATGGACTAATATAGCTGTCATAAGCCATATTGAGGTGCCAGGGAAGAGTTTCCTGAGGAGTCAGATGCAGGGGTGGTCCAGACCCAGGGGGCAGACCATGCGAGAACATGGGTGGCTTTGCAAGTTCCTGCAGCTCCCTCTGGGGAGAAGAAGGGCACGAGCAGAGTGGTGAGGTCTTGGGGATGGGCAGATGCCTTGGTGCCCTTGGCGGCAAAAGAAAGAGGAGTTTGGGTTTCCTGCTGGGGTCAGGCAGCCTTGCAAAGGTCTAAAGCTGGGCAGATCCTGCGGCAATATTTTTATTCTAAGAAGTTCCTTCAGGGGCTGAATGAGGTACTTATTTCAGAGGTGGAATGGTAACTGGACACTGGGGAGGAGGCCGGTGCCCTATCCAGGTGACTCTGTAGCCAGGGACAAGAACCCCTGCTTTCCCCTCCCCTCCTCCCACCTAAGAGTGCACCTATATGCAAGAGTAGGAAGTGATAGGAGAAAGCAGGGGCAGAGGAGGGAACCATTTTCTTGCCATGGACTCTGTCTAATGTGTCCGCTCAGCACTCTGGACAGAGCCCAGCCTTGAAGGGGCAGGTGTGCTCTGCTGTCAACTCTCCTCCTCCTTCTGAGTCTGCTAAGGATGGACACTTGTCCCGCACTGGGTCCCAAGCCCTTGCTCTCAGTTCAAATCTTGGCTTTGCTTCCTTGGGCAGGTTGCACCACCTCTCTGTGCCCTGGTCTCTGATCAATCAGACAGGGCTGAGCACAGCTTTGCAGGTCTGTTTTGAGGTTATCAGGAGTGAATACACACTCGTGGCTTTAAAGGGCTAGCATATATGAGGCACATAGATGTGGTGGGATTCAGGATGTGTCACCCCAAAACATACCCCTATGGCATTTGAGAAACTGTGGACGAGAGACGGCTACTCCACCTTCTCCATCGCTTCTCCCTAGAAGCAGGCCATCAGAGAATTCTCTGCTCAACCTCTGAAGTGGGTCCTAAGACCCTCATCCTAGAGGTGCCCTCCCTATACCTGTAGTAAAGGAGTGTCCTGAATACTGAGCACACGCGGGGCACAGAAGAATCCGAACACACAGGCCTTGCCAAATCCCATTCAGTTTGTTACCGTAATGTACTTCCCCACAACTATCCACATTTTCATCAGACTTAGCATAAAAACACTATTTACCTGAGTCTTTGGGTTTTCATTTCTGAAGGTTCCCCTGTCACACAAAACTTCTATTAAGTAAGTGTGCATGTTTTTCTCTTCTTTCGTTATAGGTGCCTTAGCCATGAACCTAGCAATGGGTGAAGAAGGAAATCTTTTTTCTCCTACAGATGCATTCCTTCAAAACCAGCCTAGTGGGGGGTGCACTGTGAGGCCTGCAAGTGAAGGCCTTGGCAGGATCTGTGGATGCTGAAGAGCTGGGCCGGCCGTGGCTGTTTTTCTTGGTCTAGTCTGAGCCTCTGGCTGAGAATGAGACCTATAGACTGACCCCGATTGAGGAGTCGGAACTGAAGCTGCAGAAAAGCAGAAAACAGGCAAAACTGTACCTGTGCCTACTTTTTCTGTGCAGGGCCTGGGAACTTGTCAAAATGCAAATTCTTTGGCCCCGTCCCATATACTGGCTGGCCCTGGAAGTTCCCAGCAGCTCCCAGGGGGCTTCCATGCTGACCCAAAATTGAGCAGGACAGTGGACCTTGCTGTTTGGGCCTCAGGCTTAGTGGCTGATCCCTGTGACCCAGCAAGAAGCCTGCCAACCTCTGAAGCTGGCCAATGAGACCATCTATCCTCTGGAAGAGCAGGAAGGGGCCCTCTGGGGAGCAACCTTCCGACTCTGCCTGATATTGCGGGCATTCTTTACCTGGCTCCCACATTCCCTCCTGCAAATTAATAGTCTTGAATAGCCAGATATTTGCATAATGGCTTCTCCTGGCCCTTTCATTTGCCTTAATTAATTGTTTTAGAATACTATTTTCCCATCTCTTTGCTGCCAGCAGTGGCTCTTCCACTCTGTGGGCCCCAGACTCTGCTTGGGGGAGTTCATGAACACGCAGAGCCCCCAACTCCCATCTCTTCTTGCTACCAGAGTTCTGCAGTGTGCCTTGAAGCTAGATGTCGACCTTACATAATACTGGGACAAGGCCAAGGCTTGACCAGTGGAGGCCTGGGAGGGGGTGCGAGTGTGGGTGTGGGGTTGAGATTGAGGGAGCAGCCCTGGCAGCCGCAGGTTCTGGTTTGGGGGGACAGTCTAGTGGCTTGGGTGGGGTGGGCTCCTTGGAGGTAGAGAAAGAAGATGTAGAGAAAGGAGAAAAATTCTGGGTACTGATCCTTGAAAGAGTCTTCTAGGTGGTCTCTGTAGGCCATAACCTGAGGACTAGCAGTGCTGTTTGTCTAGCACTGTGCTGAGCTTTGCCACATGATTCTTTGTTTAATTCTCCTGTAACCCCAGAAGGTAGGACACAGTAGAAGGTTTTTGTCCCCTCCCCCCTTCAGTACTAGGGATTGAACCTAGGGTCTTCTATCTCTGAGCTACCAACTCTTCCCTATTCTCTTTTTAATTCTGAAACAGGGTCTCACTAAATTGCCACACGCTGGTCTCAAACCTGCCATCCTCCTGTCTCAGCTTCTTAAGTACTGGGATTACAGGTGTGTGCCACCATGCCTGGCTCACGGTAGAAGTTTAATCTCTGATTTCACGGAGGACATTTAAGTGAGCATAATTCAATCCTTTTCCAGAGCCCGTGTCTGCAGCCTTCTCAACACGTGTACGTACTGGGAGAGGATGCCAAGGGCATAGCTCAGTCTGAGCCTCCTGTGAGCCCACAAAAAAGAATGAGAGCCCTTTCAGCCCGGCACAGAGAGGAAGGGAAGCACTGAGGGGCGAGCTGCCTGCTTGGCAGTGCTGGGACCCTCAGCTCCAGGGCAAGACTTCAAGACTCTGCTCTGCTTTGAAGTAAAGCTTAGTATGTGAGACCCTGGGGATTGGGACTAGACTGCCTGTGACTAGTCCAGGACTTTTACAATCTGCAGAGAGGAGCAGGGAGACACTGAACACAGGAGGCTAGATTTTGTAGTAAAATTTCACTAAGAAGCTAGGCTGGTGAAGGGGAGCTAGTTGGCCAGTGGCCTGTGCCGCCCTCTGCTGGTGGCCAGTGGTACTGGCTGTAGCTGGCTGAGCTGCCTCCTGGACTCATGGGCCTGGGGCCTGGGCACCAGGGAAATCTTCTGCGCATCTGCTCCTGCCTCTTCTTTCCAACCCAGATAGCCCACATCAGCAGCATCCAAGGCCATGGGCTGTCAGCTGGCAAAAGGGAGCTGGGCACTCCTTTTTGTCTCGTTCTTGGAGGAGTTTTGACAGTCATTTCACCCTCCTGGCCAGCAAGGACAGAGCTCCTGTCTGAGCCTCAGGCTGGACATTCTACCTGAGCCACAGCATCTGGGCCTTCCTAAAATGATCTTTCCTGGACTCCTGGGGAGGGACACAATGGCTGCCTATCCAGGATGTCATCTGATTATGAGGCCGGGAGGTAACAACCCTAGTGAGCCTCTAACTCTGGTCCCTGCAAAAATATTAACAGTACCTAGTAATAATTGAACACTGACTATATTCTAGGCACTTTTCCAAATGAGTGTGTATGTGTGTTATTGTATAATAAACTTATTAGGAAGCTACACGTGGGACTCAGAAGATGACACCCCGAAGTATGACACTTTGACATGCTGAGCTGGAGAAAGAGTCTTAGAATCAAGGCCTCTGACCTTTCCAATCCATTTACCCCTCATATCTTGATTTTCTTTCTCTCCACGGGCACAGGGAAGGACTTTCTTATCTGACTGAGAAAATGTCTTTCAAAAGAAATGCAACGGTCATGAACCCTTCTCCCTAGGAATCTCCTTAAATAACCAGGAAAGATGAACCACTGGAGAGGAGAACTAAAACTTGTCACCCACATCTGGACAGACATTTCATCTTCTTCTAAGAGCAGCTCTGTGTCATTAACTGGGGGACTTTATCTGCATAACAAGACAATCTATATTCACATGAATTTCTACGTCTCAAAAACTTGTCCAACTACCAGGCCACAAACTTCCAAGAGGAGCCTTTATAAGCTGCTGCCTGTCTCAGGTCCATTCAGCTCCCCCTTTCCCCTCCCCTATGAAGAAGGGCATCTGAGCCTCACGGGGTTGTTGCACAATTACTCCTGTGCCTCCCCAACCCTCTCCAAGTGTGTTCAATAAACCCATGTGCCTTTTTTTCCTGTTAATCTGTCTGTTGCCAGTTAATTTCAGCACACATTCAGAAGTTCTACGGTGATCATATTATCACTGTGTTACAGAAGATGACAATTAAAGCTAAAGAAATTCTACCAATTATTTGAAGTCCCATGAGTAGCAGTCAGGAGTTGGAGCTGGACAGCTTGGCCCCTCAGTCCTTAAGTCCTTGCCCTTAACCACGGAAAACCCTGCTCAAGGTAGGCTCAGTCTACAGAACTCCCTGTGGCCAGACCAAAGCAAGGCAGTCCATAGCCAGCATCCAGGCAGGGGAGCGAGAGCCAGGCTGAGCAGAAGGCACTTCTGGATGGAAACACAGAAGGTCAGGGGGAAGAATGTGGCCTCTACAGCCACGTGAGTCTGGGTGGGGTAATCCCCTGCTGCCCTGCTGAGCTGTGAGACCCTCAGGATATGGGTAGCTTACTGTGAGCCTGGATCACTCATCTGTACAATAATCATAGCATTCTACTTCCCTTGAGGGTTCTGGGAAATATGGAAAGGAATGAAGTAGAGCCTTTAGCATAGAGTGTAACATGTATTAAGTCCTCAATAGTGCCCTTCTTTCTCCTTTTGAAATTGAACTAGGCCAGCAAGCAGAGACGCTGATGAGGTCAAGCATGGGATGATCCCAGCTGCCTGCTCAGATACTGGGCATCGTCTCTTTACCCAGTAACTGGGGCGGCTGCCTGTCATCAGTGACCGCATGAGCTTTGGACTTTCTCTTTGCTCCATTCAGTAATTCATTTATGAAGCTTTTAAAGACACTCACCTGCAAGTCCTACTAAGTTAACTGGACTCACACAGGGCCAGGTACTATTTTTTTGTTGTTTATCTCTGGAATTAAGAATCATTGAGATTATTTCCCTCCTGCTTGTTCTTCTCCTATTTAACATTTATTTGTCATTTAGATCTCAGTTCAAAGGTCACTTCTTTAAAGAGATATTCCCTGACCACTTAGACCAGGCCTATTTTCTTTGTTTCAAATCATTATAAATCCCTATTTGTTTCTGTTGTAGAGGATTTATTTAATTTACATTTGTTAGTGTGGCTATCAATAGTGTCTGTCTCTCTCATGAGAGCATCTTTGAAATGGCAAAATTATTCCTACTTCACAGATTGTTGCAAAGATGCAGTAACTGATACACTTGAAGAACTCAGTTCCAGTCCCCATTAAGGTGGCTCACTCACGAGGTCCCAGGAGTCCCTTGAGTTAATGCATCATCACTTTCTAATGTCCAGAAGTTAACACTCACAGCTTCAAAGCCAGACTCTGTGGGGTGTGGTGGAGCACGCTTGTAATCCCAGTACTTGGAGGCTTAGGAAGATTGCAGGTTCAAGGATAGGCTTAGCAAGTAGTGAGTCTCTCATCAACCTAGTGAGACCCTGTTTCAAAATAAAAATAAAACTGGGCTGGAAGTGTAGCTCAAAGGTAGAATGTCCTGGATTCAATCCCCAGTAGTACCACACACACAAAAAAAGGTTGGGGGTATAATTCAGAGGGGCATGCCCCTTTGTTCAATCCCCAGTACCAAAACAAAAAAAAAAAAAACAAGCAAAACACCTCAAAAACAAAACAAACAAACAACAACAAAAACAACAACAAAGCCAGACTCTGGCTATAGTTCTGGATTTAGGCTACAAGATGTTTCCTAGGTCACCCCAATTCCCCTGCTTGTGTGTGTTCATATCATAGTCCTCCAAAGCCATGCGTCTTCTACAAATAGCTGAGTCTTCCGGTGCCAGTTCTGAGCTAAAATTGCCTTGTTTACCCCGCTAGTTTTTATTTTTGTTAATCAGATGGTTCTCTTGAAAAATATTTATTAACTAAGGATCAGTTAGGTGCCCGGCATCATTCCAAATGCTTTACATATATTATCTCATTTAAGAAGTTTTACTGAGCCGGGCGTGGTGGCGCACGCGTGTAATCCTGGCACTTGGGAGGCAGCCTCAGCTACTTAGTGAGGCCCTTCACAACTTTGTGAGACCCTGTTTCAAAGTAAAGAATAAAAAATAGGGCTGGGAGTGTAATTTGGATGTAGAATGCCCCTGAGTTCAATCCCCGGTACCTCAAGAAAAAAAAAAAAAAGAAATTTTTACTGTTTAAGTAAAACCAATCCTTCTACTTCTAGGTAAAAACGTAAAACCAATGTCCACTGGGACAGAAGTTTTAATCCAGGAGTGCAGGAATTATTTGATTTTTTTGGCGGGGGCAATTCTTTGGTTCTAGAGACTCAGGCTTTATCCATAGACCCTGTTCTTCAGTGCCAGCTAATTGTTTCTGCAGAGGGGCCTCAATCTGCCAGATTACCTTACTGATAAAGAGAAAGCAGCAACTTGCGTTGTTATATGAACACCTCAACTTTCAAATGATGGCTCAATATGGAAAAAAAAAAAAAAAAGACAAAATGCAGTTGTGACCAAGCAAAGCTATTCTGGAGATGGAATCTGCCTCGAGCCGCCTCCCAGGCGGGGGCCTCGGAGAGGAGAGAGTGGGTATATTTTGGGGAGGGCGCCAGAGGGAGTTGATGCAGAAGAGACACTCTCAAGCCAGAAGGGACCTGTGGGCTCTGCAGGGCAGGTGGCAAAGCCATGGCGGGACGCGGCACGCTCCTGAGCCCCGGGTCCTGGGCTGCAGCCCCACACACCCTTGGTGCCTGGAGACCTTAAATAACATCTGGGGCCTTCTGGGCCCCCGAGGGCTTGCCTGAGAAGGAAGTGCTTGTACCTCTCCCCAGGGAGAACCCCTTCAAGCATCCAGACACCACGCCACCTCCTCAGGCCGCAGCGTGAGGAGCTGGAAGTTCCTTCCATGGCTTCTCCACCCCGCAGACGGACATCTCAGCTGTGAGCAGGGGTCAGCGGCACTAAGCATCCCAATGCTCACGGGACGCTAGAGGAGAGTCACAGCACCAGCAAGAAGGCCCTGGCTGGACCTGAGCTTTGGTTCTGAGAAAGCATGTGGACTTTTCCTCCCCCAGAGGGAGGTGAGTGCGATTCCAACGCAAAGCAAAGGGGGATTCGGCATGGCGACAGGCAGCAAGGCCTGCTGGCCTCTGCCGAGCCTGTGAAC
>PVLC010040962.1:0-13714 GCA_004027655.1 Graphiurus murinus
TCTCTAGAATGCAGCATCAGCAGGTGTCAACAATTCTGAACTGCATTTAAAAACTCAAAAGGATGGCCTGACATTGGCAAAGCTGTGCAAGGAGCAGGGGCTTCTTGTGATGAATGCCTATAGAAAGCAAACAGGCTGAAGCATCGAGCTGGGCACGAGCCCAAAGAAAGGGCCTGACAAACAACATAATAAATAGAATGTAGGCTAGAGAGATGATAATTGTATTTGCTTCTAAAGATGTTCCATAATGTACTTCCCTAATCCTCATTTTATCAAAATAGTGACATTAATTTGCTAACACTGACATAGTCTAAAAATCATATCTCTTCAGGACTTAGGAAGCAGACACACACTTTCCCAACTAGATATTTTTGTATCTGGGATATAGTTTTCTAATTCATCATTAAGTAAGATTTTAATAAAAGTGAAAAGGAGGGATTTCAAATCTTCTCCCTAAAGCTTTTGTATAACCCAGACAATTACTGCTGATTTTCCCACAAAATCAGAATACAAAAGTCTGGCCCAATTCTCGCCAGGCTTTGGATAATTAGAAAGGGAACAAAGAATCATGACCTGTCCCTAAAACTATACTGAGAAACTGCACAATATGGCTTATGCTATTCCACAGGGCAGGGTCTAAATTCCCTCAATTTCTTTCAAAACCTTTTTAGAGATATGTTAATAGTACTTGTTAGAAGATATTCCTACCTTAGAACAACCATTCAGAACTCACATTCTGATATTTACCATCTAACAGGCTACCTTCTTCACTATGAATATTTACTAAAAAAAAACTCAGAATTAAAAAATCCTAAGGCAATTTATGCTTGAAGATAAATGAGTCAGACTCTTCTGGAAGCCTTTTTTTTTTTTTTTGCGGTACTGGGGATTGAACTCAGGGGCATTCTACCTCTGAGCTACACCCCCAGCCCTATTTTTTTATTCTTTATTTTGAAACCAAGTCTCACTAAGTTCCGGAGTGCCTCACTAGGTAGCTGAGGCTGGCCGCGAACCCGGATCCTCTGGTCTCAGCCTCCCGAATGCTGGGATTACAAGCGTGCGCCACCACGCCCGGCTTCTGGAAGCCATTTTAACCTATGCTACAAAAAATGTCAGTGGGACAAATCAGAACAATTAAAGAAATAGAGGTACACAGTACTCAGATTTACCTCAACTTTTTAATTTATACTTCATTATTACCTTCATGTTATGAACATGCTCATAGTTTATTGATATAATCTGGTTAAATAAGAACTCAAGATTAAGCTGTATGATAAGTTAAATAATTTCAAAAGCTTGCATAGCCACATGCTCAGTGGACATCTAGTGCCCGAGAGATATTTCACTCAAACAGATTCCATAATCAAATAAGATCAGTAAAGTGTAAATCAGATAGGTTGTCTTTACTGCAGGATTTTTCATAGTTCTCAATACACGTATGACCTGCATGTGTATTTCATTTGTCTGTATTTCATTTGTTTGTTTTGGTGGTGGACTGGAGATTTGAACCAATGGATATTCTACCCCTGAGCTATACCCCCAGCCCAATTTTACTTTTTATTTTGAAATAGGGTCTTACTAAGTTATTTCAGGCTGGACTTGAACCTGTTATCCTCCTGTTTCAGCCTCTCAGGTACTGTGACTACAGGTGTGTGCCATCACATCTGGCTTGCGTGTGGATCTTAAGTAGAGAACTACAGCATTTCTAAGTATGCCACCTTATGAAGCTTAGAAAACTGTTTTCAACTCTGATGCTCACTGTGGAATTTCTTGGGTACTCTACTTATTTACCAGATGTTTTAACAGAAATGATACCATAGTGGAAATCTCCATTACTACCTCTCTCACTGAAAACACAATGAGGAAAGGATAGCGGGAGGGGATAGAGCAAAAGGACAATGAATATTAACACAGTTTTTCAGTATCTAACCGTGCATCTCAGATGACCTTTGTTTCTATTACTACAGTTGACCATGCTAAAGCCAGAGAGGCAAAAGGTGTGAAGATGCAGAACTCAAATTTATTGCATCATGTCTCATATTGTACTAATAAAAGGTTTACAGAAGAATAAGATAATTCAAGTCTGGCCAGGGATCAGATTTGAAAATCTGTAAGACGTTTATTCCTCATGGCGATTGCCTGATTTAAAAAAACACATAAGTGTGTATATGTATATATAATTTGTTTAATATTTTCCTTTGCCACTCTCAGTGTAACAAAGAAATGTGATTTTTAATCACTATTAGAACATTTTTCTTTTTTAATGGTAGCGACTGCTACTAAGAAATTGAACCAGAAGCCACATCATTTATGTCATAGCTTTCATGCCATTTATTACACTTTATTATGTATGTCAAAAAGGTTGTGAAACCCACATGCGAAGGATGTTGTTTCACTAAAAATAAAAAGATAAAATCCAGCATTAGATCAGAGATACAGAAGAAGAGTCTTTCGTTCTCTACTTTTTCCAACTTTTTAAAAACTTTCTTCACAAATTTTACATATGCTGCTCAGTCTCATTTTTGGAAATAAATTGAAAAATCTCATCCAACATAATCATAATTATATAAATATTATTATCTGGAGCTGGGGGTGTGATGGCACACACCTATAATTTCAATACTTGTGAGGATGAGACAGGTTAGTGGCCAGCCTCAGCAACTTAGCAAGGCCCTTACTTAATAAAATCCAGATTTCAAAAAAAAAAAAAAAAGAGTGGGGAGTGTACCTCTGAGGTAGACTGCTCCTGGGTTCAATTCCTAGTACAACAAAATTATTATTGTCATTATTATTATATTATTATTATTATTATTATTATTATTATTAATCAGTAGCAATTTTTTTTAATAAATAAATTCCCTCTATGAACTTCAACTGCAACTTGCTGAAACAGGATAGTAAGACAAAGCCCTGATGCTGGTTCTAGGAACTCACTTGGAGAACTTGGACAAAATGAACCCTGAGGTCTTGATTACAAAACAGCTAAAAGTATCATCTCAGGAGAGGTCCAAATTGACCTTAAAAATTATCCAGAGTGACCCCTTTCTCTGCCTTCTGCCTTATTTTATCAAAGGAAACTTGAAGCCAAGAGCTGACTGGTCCAAGATCACATGACAAAGTGTTCAAACCCCTGATATCATTCTTCACACTGCCCTTAAATATCCTTTAATCATTTAAAATATTTAGTTGGATACTTTGGGTTTAAAAGCATGTAAAGCAACTGAATACATGCCATCATTCAAAAATAAAAATGCCATGAAAGATCTCTGGGATCTGTACATACACTTAACTTCATATGATTTTTTTTTTTTTTTTTTTTTTTGCGGTACTGGGGATTGAACTCAGGGGCATTCTACCTCCGAGCTATACCCTCAGCCCTATTTTTTATTCTTTATTTTGAAACCGGGTCTCACTAAGTTGCGGAGTGCCTCACTAGGTAGCTGAGGCTGGCTGCGAACCTGGATCCTCCGGTCTCAGCCTCCCGAATGCTGGGATTACAAGCGTGCGCCACCACGCCCGGCTAACTTCATATGATTTTATTATTTGGAAACAACTCTGGTAGGAAGCATTAAACCTCTATCCCAATAACACGCTCCTGAGTAAGTTTTGGCTTATTCCAAAAATTTAGCTAGATATTAAAAAAAAATTACTAAAGATATCTTCAACTACCTAATATTCAAAATGTACCACCAATTGATGCCAAACTGCCAATCTTTTCATTCTTATCCTCATAAGAGGAATACTCCTATACTCTGTCTTCTTTTCCTGGTTAAGGAATATAACATTAAGATCTCATTATGCTCAAATTATATCAGTGCAAATGTTTATACAATGATAATGTAAATGCTACCATTTATCATATAAGCAGAAGGACTATAAGGACTTAAGGGAAAGAACACTTGAAGATTCCCTTCTCCCCCCAAGCACAATAGTCTCCATAGCTCATTGTTGAAATGCTCAATTATGCAGGCTCAGGGGAAGTAAAAAACAAAGGTTAGCATGACACTTGCTACCTCAGACACACACACACACACTTTTAAAACATTTTCTAAAGAAGTTATCCAGCTCAGAGTATATTAAATTCCAGTTTAAAATATATACTGCCCAAGTCAGGTGTGGTAGCCCACACCTGTAATCCCAGCTCCTCAAGAGGTTGAGGCTTCCAAATCAGCCTGGGCAATATAGCAAGATAATTTTTTTTTTAAATGGCCGGAGATGTAGCTCAGTGGTACAATACTGCCTGGATCCATCCCCAGTACTGTAAATACATATGCCCCCACCTAACATATGTTATGCTTTAAAAGGAGAGCATAAAACTAAGTTTCATATTGCTGATACAGGCTGTAACAAAAATCGAGATGTGTAAAACTGCAGCAATGAATGGTTTACAAATAGTAAACTTATTGTCTTATATCTTGAAACATAATCCTTTAAATGTGAGTCATCTATATAAAACCGCATACCTGTTATTTTGTCTCTTACAAGTTTACAGGACTCTATTTCACCAATGCTGCCAAAAAGACTCTTTAGCTCCTCCTGTGTCATGTTCTGAGGAAGGTAGTTGACTATGAGGTTGGTCTTGCTGTCCTCTGTGTTCCCAGAGTCAACTGGTGACGAGCAGTTGTTGTTTATGGTGGTTGGACCATTGGCTGTGTTATTGCAAGTTGGCCCATTAGACAGTTGTGTTTCCATGGCAGCAATTACCTGCTAAAAACAGAGAAAATAAGAAATGTCAGAATTCATATTTCACAACCTATTAGAGATTCCATCCAAGAGTTTAAACACTTGTCACTAAACACAAGTCATTCTGCTGAAATTACAACAAAGCTTCAAAAAGTACAACACCTACGCTAATTTCACTTTATATTACACTATTCAACTTAAGACTATAATTAGACTTTCACTTACATATTCCATACATGCACATAAGCACAATTTAAAAAATGTTTTCTAGAATCGAATTCTGGGTCTACTCACATACCCTCACTCACCTGCAGTGTCCACAGACGAGGAAATTTAGTACCAAAGGGCACAGAACTGAGTTCTGACTAAAAATCATACCAGAAAATAAAAGTGCTTAACATGCTACCAAAACAAACCAAAACATGATCTGCTAACTCTAAAGACGATTCTCAGTTAGCCTAAGAGGTTCAATATTCTAGAACTGACAGACATCCATTAATTTAAATCAAGAAGCAAGAGCACTCTAAAAAATATAAATTTGTCAACATGTACTGTTTTGGTTACATATGGAAAACATGTTTTTTATATTTGATTGACAATATCTTGTACCTCCTTCCATTGGTAAGAAATAAAAATAGATGTTATCTGTCAGGGAGTAAAAAGGATTTGCAGGGCACCTTGGAAGTGAAGAGCTATATTTTGTCTAACTGTAGAAGCTAATAAGCCATTCTTGGCAGTTAAAGATCAACAAGGCAACTAAACTACAGCATCAAAATAAAATCCCCAAACAATTCAAAATTACATTTTGCCTTGACTTTAATTTTAAGGAAAAAAAATCCAGTCCACCAAAACAACAATGTAAACATATCAACTACTGCAAACAGACCAGCCTAAGGAATTTTTATTTCAGCACATAAACCTGTTGAAAATTCAAGTAATAAGGTGTCCATAAACTCCAAATACCAGGTAAATAGCAGAGTAGGGAAAATGGCTTCAAACTACTCAAGTTACTCTATAAAAATCACGTATAAAGCCAACTGTGGCTCTAGTTTCCTAAAAAACCAATCCTATTGCTCTTTAAACAAGAGTCACAAACCACAGCCCGAAATTTTCCAAAAGCATTTTTTCCAATAGCCATTTAACTTTAGATAGCCATGACTGTGGGGGAATCTAAAAATTCAAACATCACTGAAAGGCTTGTCCTTCATGCTTCACCCAATTCACCTCTCAGCTCCACAAAGAACCACTGCTGACAACTGATACCTCTAAACTGGTAGAATGCTAGTTTTAGGGAATTTTTAACATAGAAAAGCCAAAGAATTTTGCAGCAGAGAAAAAAGGGAAAGTAGAGGGAAAGAAGGTTACTATCACAAGGAAAGAGAAAAAAAATCTTTTAAAAAGCAAATTGCCTAAGAAAAATAAAAGAGCATGTCAGCAGATAAGAAATCTCTACTGCCAAGAGATGTTTATAAAAGAAGGCAGCACAGGACAGACTGAGACTGGTCAACTGACCAGACTGAGACTGGGCAGAATGGACAAGAATGGGTGCTGTCAGTATTTTAAAAAGTAAAAAATAAAAACAGACTAAATCCAGAACTGCTCAGAAATATCACAATCTGTAACTCTTCCATGATTTCATTTCCTTTTCAAAGAAATGGGTACTTATTCTCCAAACTGTAAGCTACCTTTCTCAGGTAAATACTCTCAGGAGATACTTAAGGAGGTAAAGGAAAATAAAGAAACCTCTGGAAATCTGTATTTTAAAAATCAAATAATTCAAGATATCTTGAAACTGAGAAGGGAGGTTTCAGATACCCTAAATAAATAATAAAGCACAACTGTTTGAATCTGTTGAGTTTAGCTGTGGACTGCTCTTTCCACAGCAAAAGTCTTGAGGGATAAACTTTTGCCCAGCAGTTATGAAAACAATGAGCTGCATGATGAAGGTAGCCAAGGCCAATTAAAACAAATCACTATTCTGAAGGTAGGGTATGAGCAGCAAATATAAGAGCCCCAAATGTGAGACTCGGACTAAAGCTCACTGGGATGGCATTTGAAATATAACGTGTTCACTGAGTAAAATTAGCAGGATTTAGCAAGGACAACAAACACTCCTCACTTAATTGCACATTTATTTCCATGTTCAGGTGGCAAGAACGAGCTCCTAAGCCAACATTCAAGTGAACAGCTGCAGTAGGCTGTGTGCGCTGAAAATTACAGCATCTCTCAGCTATAGGACCATCTGCTCAGAATAAAATGATACTAATGTGCTATATTTTACAAATAATGCATATTCCATTGATAGGCTCAACACAACTGTTCACAGAATGCAAAGTCTTTCAACAGTTACTGGGCAAATAATTTCCAGCCAGATTTACAATGTCAACTTTTTTTTTTTTTTTTTTTTTTTTTGAGCATCAGGAATTGTAAATAACTTCAAACTGTAGTAACCAAAAAAATACATAGTACACAGAATGTAAAGAATTACGGAAACTTAGTATTCAGACCATACCAAAACTTTTATTTTTGTTTTTTTGTTTTTTTTTTTTCTTAAAAAAAAGCTTGTCACTCTTTTCTTTGAGTCTGTGCTAAATCCTAATTTAGATTATAAAAAGTTACATACAAGAGCATGGTTCTGATCTGCATATACCACTAGTTAAAATTGCAATGTGCTTTAAATACTAATGATGGCCATACCATAATAGATTAAATGTAAGAACAATTAGTATGCCAAATGAAAGGTTCAAGTGTTTGGTATGGCCTCAGCACTCCTGCAACATGCTAAAAAAAATAGCCTACAGAATTTAAGAAAAATCCCACAGACCCCGGTCCAAGGCTCTGCTGCCCACGAACCACTTCTAAGCAGAGAAGCCACATCACACAGTCTGACTGCCATGTTAGTTTGGAGTTGCCGTCTGCAATATGGACACAAAAAGTACCGTATGTTAGATGAGCAAGATAATGCAACAAATCAGTTTGTACAAAATTTACAGTGATCGTATAGATATTCCCAGCACGTCCATGCAGTGTGGCTTAATTGAATTTGAGGCAATTCCAATCTAATCTTTCTAAATTCATTTTAACATGTAGTTTTCTTGCACAAATGTACGCAGTTTTAATTAAGAGCCTGATTTTAAAACAATATTAACTAGTTATCTTGGCATCTATCCTAAAGAACTACCTTAAACTGTGTCTCAGAATTTTAAAGAAAAATAATAATTAATTAATTAAATTAAATGAAGCAAAATATTGCATGCTGTCCTTTCTCTTAAGGATGTGGGAGAAGGGAGGAAATGTGAATGAAATTTCATAGTGAGAAAATACAGTCACACGGTCATGCAATTTATAACTGATCACTTTGCATAAAAATACTCTTTCCCAAAAATATCAAAAGGTCATTAAGAGAAGCTACATTTCCCCACACTGCTACATTATACTACAAATGATCCTTAATCCTGGGACTTAAAATTAAAAGTGAATCGAAACCCTGTGAGGTTATTCTGCCACTATAGTCAAACTAGTCTCTAACAGTTTCACTGAGAATTGTTCACATATACCAAGAGGCAGTAAACCAGCATCTTTCAATTGAAATAATTGGACCAATAAATAGGATTGTTTGGAGTAATGCTTGTATAGGATGTCAGCTTTGTCCCTGAACAAAATCAAATGAACATTTTTTTAATATGTAAATTGTAAACCCAGCACGATTTGAAATTAGTGCTGCTACGAGGCCTCCCAAATAGTTAATGGGCCATTTACCACTTATTACAACTTGCCTGAATACTAAGTAAGCCATGATATTGGCACAAAAGTCCAAGAGTTTACTTTTCAGTCATATAGGCAGATTCTTTAAATGGTCAATATAATAATCAGAAAACATGGTCTCTGAAAATAGACAATGAATAACAAAGGAGGGCCAAAAATGTCCCTTATATTTACAAATTTCATCATTAAAGACGGCTGTTAGGTGACTTACTCATGATGCTAGGGGTGACACCAGTAACATGGAGCAATGGATTCAATTTTCTGGCATCTACCAAAAGGATTTAACATGCTCTTTACAGGATGCCATGAAAATGTTTTTGTCTTCTTCCCTTCTCCCACTGCAGCCAAAGAATTCAGTCTGACTGTTGCTTTAGAAAAACTACTTATAGTTGAACTAAACTTGTGAAAAAGTGCAGTGCTTTATAGCCATGAAATTATTTTTTGACAAGAACCCAATTATGGTTAGACCACACGAGGACAGAATGACCACACCCCCAACAGGTTAATCCAAGCCTAAATTTATGTCCAGAACACCATCAGGAAATAATATCTAAATATTCCTCACTATATAAAACCATAGATTCAAATTTAATGGCCTCAGTTCCTTCTTTTCCATAGGAGGTGGACAATAATGAGCTAATCTATTGACACCCCTCTTTCTGAAAGCCCCAGGGATGTGAACAATCACTTTACTGAACCAACCAGTAAGGAAGGCTGTGTATGGAAAATGATTCTACTGCACTTTTACATTTCAAGCACCCCAGACAGTCTCTCCGCTTGAGGCAGACACATACCTTTATGGGAAGTTATAAATAAGTTGCTCACATGGCCCTTACCTTTATGCTGGCCAACAATTCAGTTACTAAAAATGTAAAGCTACTTCCCCTTCACTTAAGGACAGGCGATTCTGCTCTACTCAATCTACCACAGACAACCGGCCTGTGACTATTTATAGATTCCATTGGCTCTGAAACTCTCCCCCCCCCTTTGGAAAAGGGGGGGGGGGCATATTCCAGTGAAATAGCCATTATGTTTTAAGGTTTAAAACAATAATGTTTCAATATATGTTCACTTCTTAATTTAGGTTATCAATTGTGTCCATTGAGACTGTTTTTCCTATTTTCCACAATATAATTTATGAAAAGGCACTCTGGCAAACATAGATCAACCTAGGCTATTCTATACCTTCACTGGGCTCCAAGAGATAATAATGAGGCATTAGTTTGGTGGGAGCATGGATTTTACTTGCAGGGGAAGAAGGCACCCTCTACTTTTTCACAGTCACAAAGGTTGCTTCCAAAAAGCCATAAAGGCTTTTTAGATTGAGTTTCTTTTGTTTTATTTATGTAGCCTTTTATGTACTTTAGTATCTACAGTTTCTTACAGTAGTGGAAATGTGAGACCAATACCTTATTTCTCCTATCTGGCAATGTTAAGGAATTTGAAAAGTCAAACTGATCCAACAGTTTCCTCCTAATCGTGTGTGATCGTGTAAGATAATGTGAAAAGTCTTTTCTAATCTCCCTAGTAAAAAAAAATTCTGAAAACTAAGGTAATTAACTTCTCTTTTTTCAAACCTCTTGCTGACAGCCACCAAATTAGACAGAACACTAATCAAAAGCATCTTAAATATATTCCAAAAATTCTTATCTTCAGTTGGTATGTCTGAAAAGGGAAAATAGTTTTCACAACCTAGAAATCACCTGATATGGAAACCAAACCTCAGCAGGTGAAAATCAGGACTGCTGAGATGACCAATGTATTGCACCTGGTAAGGCTGGTCCAACCAGCCCCACCACTCCACTGCGATGGTTACCATCCTGGACTCTCACCTTCCCCTGGACCACCAAACTGCAGCCTCTCAAAAGGCCCCTCCTCTTCCTAATCAAACTGACACTATCCCCAGGAGGGATTTCCTAAACCATCACCAGGTCCCTACTGTGATCATTTAAGTGCAAGCTACTTATACTTACATCTGTGACCCTCTTTTAGCAGTCTGCTTTATTCAGGCACCTAAAAAATCTGAGCCCCTCCTCAGCCCTCCAGGAGTTCAGTGCCCTATTCTCTGCCTTTGCTGGTGTAGTTCTACCTGCTCTTGAGACCCCTGCCTGAATCCACCCCATCTCCAAAACTCAGGAGTTTGTGTGGGCTAAGAATAAGGATGGTTTCTTCAGAAACTTGAGAATAAAAACTGTCTGCTTTGAGTATTCCACACCAGAGATAATTATGAAAACATACTTTCAATTTTGATACACTCCAACCAGCCACCCTCACCCACTGAAATCCAAATTCTTATTAAGTGGTACAACAAAGGAAATCACTTATCTTTCAAGTGATCAGTTGTATGATTTTTATTTCAAGAACCTATCCTACCAACTTGCCAACTACAAAAATGTGGAAGCCAAAACAAACCCAAAAACATGGCACAGACATGTTCCAAGCCTCTGGCCAACAGGGTTATAGAAATGCAGCAGGCAGGATTTGGATATGACTTTAGGAAAATGATAGAAGCAAAGGTAAATGCCAATAAACTAACAAACTGAGGGTTTTGACACAAAGGCATTTAGAAACTCATGCTAAAGTTATAGATCTCACATAGTTTTCATTTGATAGTGACAGGTAAAGCTTAGTCAAACACAGGTAAACATAAATGATAATGCCCTGCAAAGAATCATGTCTAGAGGCAAGGACAAGCATCTCTCTCAAACTAGAAAGGTCCAGCTTAGATAAAGTGGCCTTGATCTCCACACTTACTGTCATCAAGACTAAGTTCTCAATACCTCAGTAGCACAACACCAGGCCAGGGTCTAGCACCTTCCCTCTGACCACATCAAGTCTCTCCCTAAAGGCCAACTTAGAAAGTGAACTGAAGACATCTGTCTCTAAAATTTAAGAGCTAAAGCTAGCCAAAAAAACACAAATGAGAAAAAAACCAAACATTTCCCAAGAAACATCTTCCTTTAGGGAACTCAAGACAGGAAGCTAAAACACTCAAAACAAGCAGTGAAATGTGTAACAGGAGCTCATAGATGCAAGCTGGGTAGGCAGCCAATGGGGTCATCTGTCCAGGGGACACCAGCCCTACAGCTAAAACTTTATCCCTTTATCCCTCCCATTCAAATCACTACAATGGCATTTTCTTGATTTCTGGCTTTACTGACTTAGGCAAAAGAATAGTCAACCAAGCCCTGAAATCACAGGGCTAGCATGTCAGCTACAAGAATGAGCCATTAGTGGTTTTTCTTTAAACCTCTTTGCTTTGTGGTTCCTAAGATAATTTGTGACATTAAGCTTCATGGGATTTCCTCAATCCTACAATCCTTGTCAACTCTCCTCCCCACCCACACCATTTTAACCATCTCACCAGCTGGATGGATTCATGAATCTCAAACTCAGGTTTTCAGCCTCAGGGCTAACAAGGGCCTGAGAGCTGCCAGAGACAGCACACCAAACAACTGTAGGAGTCACAGGAAGAGCGGTCTTTGGCAGCAAACACTGTCCCTTGGCCTTCTTTGGGTCCTACAAAATATGGTGTATCCAACACCAGCCGTTCTGAGGGTTTGTAGTCCTAGAACTGGCAGAATTCAAAGCTTTGAGGTTACAGGGTTAAGATGATGAGTTTGGGGTCCCAACATCCTTCTCTTCACTCTAGGTCCATTATAGGCACCCATGGGAGGCAATAGGAATGCAAAGACTTGATGAAAAATATTTGCTTAAGCTTCAAACTCTGCTCATCCATTCAACAAACATGTGACTCCCATGAGATAAGGATGTTCTTACATGCTTGAGGTATAGGTATGGAGAAGTACCCCAGTGTGCAAGTCTTCAATGAGAGATGGGTGTAGGGTACAGAAGACCAGGAACAAACATATAAAAACAGTATACTAGCTAAGGAAAAAATGGGCTTCGGAACAAATGAAAACATAAAGCAGAGCAAATGGGACACAAAAAGTGTGTAGACAGGGAACGGGAATTTGAGGCAAGGTTTGAAAGGGATGTGAGCTACCTGCTCTGGAAGCAGTACAATGTCCCCTACTATCACACATGTCCACATCCTACTCCCTGAAGTCTACAAATATGTTACATAGCAAGGTAGAATTAAGGTTGCAGACAGAATTCAAGCTGCTAATGAGCTGATCTTGAAAAGGGAGGATTATCCTGAATTATTCAGAGGGGCCCAATGTAATTACTAGGGTCCTTATAAATAAAAGGAGTCAGTAAAGTCAGTCTCAGGTGATGCAGCATGAGAAAAACTCAACAGGCATCAGTGGCTTTAAAAGGGGCCATCAAAGCCAGGTGTGGTGGTACATGCTTGTAATCCCAGTACTTGGGAGGCTGAGACAGGAGGATCACAGATTCATAGCTAGCCTCAGCAACTTAGTGAGGCCCTCTGCAACTTAGTGAGACTTTGTTTCAAAATAAAATAGGGCTGGAGGTATACCTCAGAGGTAGAATGCCTCTGGATTCAATCCCCAGTACCACAAGAAAAAAAAAAAAAAAAGAGGCCATCAGCCAAGGAATATAGGTGGCCTTTAGCAGCTAGAAGAGGCAAGAAAGGGAACATTCTCCACTAAAAGCTCACGGGAATGTAGCCCTGCCAACACCTCCATCATAGCCCAATGAGGCCCACTTTGGATGGACTTCTGACCTTCGAAACTGTTAATAGATGTGTTGTGCAAAGCCACTAAGTTTACAGTTATTTATAACAGGTATAATAGGAAACAAATACAGCTTGCATCCGGGCTATCTCATAGAAGAATATTCTGTGCAGGGAGAAAGTTGCCTAGGGCAAAGCTCAACAGCAGCTGTAGAAGAACAGCAAGGGAGAAGAGGAGAGGCATCAAAGAGGGAGTGAGGCCAGACCACACAAGGCCCTGCAGGCCGCCATAAGAAAGGAAGCCACAGAACGGTTTTGAGCCAGAGAGAGTAGTATGTCGCTGCTGTGAAAATAAGTTGTATGTGGGTGTGCATGAGAAATCAGCAAGTTTGGAAGCTGACCAGTCAAGGAGCAGCAACCGCAGGAATCCAGGTGTAGGATGACAGTGACTGATCAGGTGATATCAGGGAAGAAGTCACCAGACTGTCAGACTCTGGATATACTCAGAAGGAAGCATATTCCTAATGTGCTATGCTGTAATTATATCTGTAAACTGTTTAAATCCATCAAGAAACTAGTTTAGACTCCAACTGCTCACACATTCAAACAAACCACCAAAACATTTATTATGTGCTAGGAACTAAGAATACAAGACGAATAAACAAAGAA
>PVLC010040963.1:0-13598 GCA_004027655.1 Graphiurus murinus
TTTTTTTTTTTTTTTTTTTTTTTTTTTTTTTTTTTTTTTTTTTTTTTTTTTTTTTTTTTTTTTTTTTTTTTTTTTTTTTTTTTTTGTGGTACTGGGGATTGAACTCAGGGGCATTCTACCTCCGAGCTATACCCCCAGCCCTATTTTTTATTCTTTATTTTGAAACCGGGTCTCACTAAGCTGCGGAGTGCCTCACTAGGTAGCTGAGGCTGGCCGCGAACCCGGATCCTCCAGTCTCAGCCTCCCGAATGCTGGGATTACAAGCGTGCGCCACCACGCCCGGCTGAGCCTAAGTTTTTGAGGCTGGCTGTAAACCTGCCATCCTCCTGTCTCAGCCTCCCAGGTACTAAGATGACAAGTGTGCACCGCCGTACCCAACTTGTTGGCATCATTTCAATCCCAGGCTCCTTTTGTGACTAAAATTTAATACTAGTTTATAAAACGAACTGATTACATGTGTCATCTGACAATCATCTTCTCTAGAGAAAGAAAAAAATATGAATCTGATACACCTAAAGAATTCCTAATTAGAACTTAATTCTGAAACAAAGTCATCATTGCACAATGTGGGTGGAGAAAAAGGTTTTCTTCAAAGTCTTCCTCCTTGCATCCTCTTTTATCCTTGGTGGGGGCGGAGCCCCTGCGCATGCCCAGTGCAGGCTCCACGCAGCCCTGCCTCAGCCCTGCCCTCCTATTTTAAAACAGAAACACCACGCTGGTCATCCCAGTAATCAGGAGGCTGAGACAGGAGGATCGCAGGTTTGCAGCCAGCCTCAGCTACTTAGTGAGGCCCTCCGCAACTTTAGTGAGACCCTGTTTCAAAAATAAGGAATAAAAATTAGGACTAGGGGTGTAGCTCAGGGGTAGAATGCCCCTGGGTTCAATCCCCAGTACCTCAAAAAAAATAAACAAACTTGTTCAATGGGAGGTTGAGACAGGAGGATCGTAAGCTTCAGGACAGCCTCAGCAAGCAGTGAGATGCTCATCAACCTAGCAAGACAGTGTTTCCAAAAAAACCAAAATAGAGCTGGGGGTGTGGCTTGGGGTAGAATGCCCCTGACTTCAATCCCCTGTACCAGGAAAAAAAAAAAAAGCTGCGATCTGTCGATCTGTCGAAGCTGTGCGCCCTGCTGCAGCAGAACCCTGCCTCAGGCAGCAGGCAGTGGGTGGGGCTTGCCGTCCTCCGAGCGGCTGCTCACCTGCTCTGTCCTGTTGGCCTAGGTGGCAGAGGGGCAGGGGCGCCTCGCTGCAGGCGGCGGGTGGGGCTGGCCCTCCCACGGGGCGCAGCTGCTCACGTGCTCTGTCCTGTTGGCCTAGGTGGCAGAGGGGCTGGGGCATCGCCCATCGCTGCAGCCAGCTGCACAGCTTAGGCCGCCTGGCGCAGCAGAACCTGGAAACCCTGCACAGAGCAAAAGGTAACCGACTCCACTTTCCTTTACAGTGTCCCTTAGCTTTGTCCAGATCTGCAAATTGTAACAAGAAGCTAAATGACTATCACAGCAGAGGTTATTTATTTATTTACTTACTTATATTTAGTACTGGGGATTGAACCCAGGGGCATTCTACATCTGAGCTACCCACCAGCCAGGCCTATTTTATTTTAATTTTGAAACAGGGTCTTGCACGGTTGCTGAGTCTCCCTACCTTGCTGAGGCTGGCCTCAAACCTGCGAACCTCCTGTTTCAGCCTCCCAAGTCCTAGCACAGCGATTTTTACGTCTGTTCCTTTGAATCAAGCAGAGACACAAAACTGACCGTTAATCTGCTACCGAATTTAATCCTGAGCTTGCCGCTACATTGCAGTAGTGATTCGCGCACTGCTGAAGGAAGGAAGCCTGTGGACTGTGACCGCGGGGTTTGTGTTTCGTCCTCAGGCTGCACGGTGGTTTTTACGGACCGGTCGGGCATGAGCGCGGTGGGCCACGTGATGCTGGGGACCATGGACGTCCATCACCATTGGACGAAAGTAAGACGGCGTCTCTGATTCGTCACACAAGTGCTTACGTTTCAAACAGTGATCGTGTTTGTGAACGGGGGTCGCGTGCTGCCAGGGCTGGTCCCAGTCCTCACTGTCGTTTTAATCCGCGTTCGCCTAGTCACCTTCTCTGTGTTTGACGTCTGCGCATCCTCCTGGAGGACTTGTCTTTCGCCCATTTTCTAGTTGCTACCTTTTTACTGCTGGGTATTGAGAGTCCTTTATACATCCCAGCTACAAAGTCTTTGTGAGATAGGTGCTTCAGAAAAGACTATAACAATACCAGATAAAAACTGCTCCAAAAGGCCGGGCGTGGTGGCGCACGCTTGTAATCCCAGTACTTGGGAGGCTGAGACGGGAGGATCTGGGTTCCAGGCCAGCCTTCCACAATTTAGTGGACCCTTTTTCAAAATAAAGAGTAAAAATTAGATGCCAGGCATGATGGCACACGCTTGTAATTCCAGCATTCGGGAGGCTGAGACCGGAGGATCCGGGTTCGCGGCCAGCCTCAGCTACCTAGTGAGGCACTCCGCAACTTAGTGAGACCCGGTTTCAAAATAAAGAATAAAAAATAGGGCTGGGAGTGTAGCTCGGAGGTAGAATGCCCCTGAGTTCAATCCCCAGTACCGCAAAAAAAAAATCCAGATAGGAATCTTTTTTTTTTTTTTTTTGCAGTACTGGAGATTGAACCCAGGGCATTCTACCTTTGAGCTATAGCCCCAGCCCTAATTTTTATTCTTTTTTTTTTTTTTTTTTTTTTTTTTTTTTTTTTTTTTTTTTTTTTGCGGTCCTGGGGATTGAACTCAGGGGCTTTCTACTTTCGAGCTATACCCCCAGCCCTATTTTTCATTCTTTATTTTCAAACAGGGTCTCACTAAGTTGCGGAGTGCCTCACTAGGTAGCTGAGGCTGGCCGCGAACCCGGATCCTCCAGTCTCAGCCTCCTAAATGCTGGGATTACAAGCGTGCGCCACCACGCCCGGCTTATTTTTTATTCTTTATTTTGAAACCGAGTCTCACTAAGCTGCCGAGTGCCTCACTAGGTAGCTGAGGCTGGCCGTGAACCCGGATCCTCTGGTCTCAGCCTCCCGAATGCTGGGATTACAAGCGTACGCCACCACGCCCGGCCCCTATCTGGATATTTAGATGTTAGTACTTAGAACTCACTTTTGTTTGGAACCTATTTTTTGCAATGTCTTCAATTCCTACCTGAAACTCCCTAGACTTAACAGTGGTTTCTTTTGAATATTAATATTTCTAGCATTATAGTAAGTCTTTTTCTTATCTTTTACTTGAATTTTCCTTCAGGAAAATAATTTTCTTCTCAGACTTTTTCAGTACCATTTATTGTAATTCTAAAGTTGTGTTATTATAATATAGTAACATAAATCCATCTCTTTCTTTAAATCCTGTAGCTTTTCGAAAGATTGCCAAGTTATTTCGACCTTCAGAGGCGGCTGATGCTCTTAGAAGACCAAATCAGCGGCCTTCTCGGGGGCATACAGGTGGTTTACATCGAAGAGTTACAGCCAGAGTTAACGATCGAAGAATATTACTCTCTTCTTGACGTGTTCCATAACAGACTGCTGAGAAGCAGGACTCCCTTCCACCCCCAAAGCCTCCGGGGCTTGCAGATGATGCTGAACGGGTAAATCTCTGAAGCGGGCAGCTTCCCCTCCTTCCCTCAGTGTGCTCGAGCACGCGCGCGCGTGTGTGTGAAGTTGTTTGGTATTTCAGTGTGTGGTTCTTAAGAATTAAAGAAAAAATATATATAAATTGCTAAGGGTAAATCAGGCTTGGTGGCACACAGCTGTAATCGCAGTACTTGGGAGGCTGAGACAGGAGATTGGAGTGTTCAAAGCCAGCCTCAGCAATGTAGCAAGACTCTCAGCCTCCTATTGAGACCCTGTTTCAAAACAAAAGAATAGCCAGGCATGGTGGTACATACTTGTAATGCCAGTACTTGGGAGGCTGAGAAAGTAGGACTGCAGGTTCATGGCCAGCCTCAGCAACTTTGTAAAACCTTCCACAACTTAGTGAGACCCTGTTTCAAAAATAAAATTGGGCTGGGGGTGTAGCTCAGAGATAGAATGTTCCTGGTTTTAATTTCTAGAACCATAATAAGTAAATAAATAAATAAGAAAGAAAGAGAAGGGAGGTAGGGAAGGGGAGGAAGGGAGCATAAAAAGGGCTGGGGTATAGCTTGTAGGTACAATACTCCTGGGTTCAATCCCCAATTCCACACACAGACAAAAAGAATGTCTTGCCAGGTGTGGTGGCACACGCCTGTAATCCCTGTACTTGGGAGACTCAGACTGTGAGTCAGAGGATCACAGGTTCAAGGCCAGCACAGAGCAACTTAGCAAGACTCTGTTTCAAAATAAAAAATAGGGCTGGAGGTCTAGCTCAGCAGTATAACCACGCCCGGCTCTGTTTCTGATTTTTAAGGTGAACTATCTCGATTCTTTTTCAACTACTGGAAAACTAGTAAAACATTTTCTCCTGCAGAGGAGAGGGGTCAACAATTGTCCCGTAACACATGTTTCGTTCCAGTGACAGATACGCACCAAGTCTGCATGAACTCGGACATTTTAACATCCCGACACTCTGCGATCCAGCGACGCTGCAGTGGTTCTTTCAGACCAAAGCCCAGCAGGCGAGAGAGAACGTGAAAAGAAAGGAAGAGTAAGTCCTGCTGGCGCCCAGGCCAGCCCTTCCAGGATTGGCTGTCTAGGGGGGCGCGGCGGCGCACACCTGTAGCCCCAGAGCTGGGAGGCTGAGACAGGAGGGTCGCAGGTTCAAAGCCAGCCTCAGCAACTTTGTGAGGCCCTGTTTCAAAATAAACAATAAAATAGGTCTGGGGGTGTAGCTCAGAATCCCCAGTACCAATATATATGAATAGACATGGCTTTTGTCAAGGGAAGAGAGGGCCATTCTCCCTGGGAAGTGCTTCACCTCTTTCTTAGGTTCAGCAGAGACAGAGCAGAGGCCCCCAGCAGCACAGACACTGCGCACTGGCCTCCCTTGGCGAATGCTCTCTGTCTCTGTCTCTCTCTCTCTGTCTCTCTCTCTCTCTGTCTCTCTCTCTCTCTCTCTCTCTGTCTCTCTCTCTCTCTCTAGATATGAATATAATAAACAATTATAAGGAAAAACAAAAAACTTTGTTTTTTGTTCAGTTTTGTTTTGTTTTGCAGTGCTGGGGATCAAACTTGTTAGGCAAGCGTTTGGCTACTGAGCTACATCCCCAGCCCCAAAAATCTTTTTCAAATTAGGCAAGCCGGGCATGGTGGCAAACGCTTGGGAGGCTGAGACAGGAAGATCGCAGGTTTGCAGCCAGCCTCAGCTACTTAGTGAGGCCCTCCGCAACTTAGTGAGACCCTGTTTCAAAAATAAATAAAAAATAGGCCTGGGGGTGGAGCTCAGAGGTTAGAATGCCCCGGGGTTCAATCCCCAGTACCGGGGGAGGGGGGGGGGAGTCAAATTAGGCAGAGTCACCAGGCATGGTGGCACATGCCTGTAATCCTGGTACTTGGGAGGCTGAGACAGGAGGATCCCAGGCTTGAGGACAACTTCAGCAACACAGTGAGATCCTCAGCAACTTGGTGAGACCCTGTTTCAGAATAAGAAGGGCTGGGGGTGTAGCTTGGAGGTAGAATGGCCCCTGGGTTCAATCCCCAGTACTACAAGAAAAAAAAATTACACAGAGTCAGCCAGGCTCAGTGGGATATGCCTATAATTAAAATATTTGGGAGGCTGAGACAGGAGGATCGCAAGTTCGAGGCCAGCCTCAGCAATTTAGCAAGACCCTTTTTCTAAATAAAAAAAGGCTGGGGTGTAGCTCAGGGGTAGAATGCCCCTGGGTTCAATCCCCAGTACAGACAAAACATAAATTGGGCAGAGGCACCCAAAAAGGAGAAAAGGCTGCTGTCACGGTGGCTCCCCTGTTGGGGGACACCGCTTGGGCCCCGAGGGCCATCTTCTCGGGGCTTGTCCCTCCATAAGTGGCCCGGGCCGGGGGGATCCTGGAGGAGACACGGGCTTCTCTGAGGACGGCAGTGCGGGCCCTCGGCTGTGTAGAGGCGACTCGGGAGCGCCACGCTGAGGGCTCCCTGGGGACGCGTGCACATCTGGTGCAGCTGCGAGGGCGCGCTGCGACGGAGCCCACTGGCTGGAGCAGGGCAGCCCGCAGCTCAGCGCCCAGGGGAGGCAGACCCCCAGCTGCGCCGGGAGCCGTCCAGAGAGGAGGCACCCTGAGGAGGAGGGCGAGCCGGACAGCAGTCCTCCCGGGCGCCTGGATTCGCTGTTCAGAGATCTTTAGAGGTCACTGCTGCCCAGAGTGGAACTCTTAAGTGGCTCCCAAAGCCGGGTTTGGTTTTCGTTTGTTTCTGTTTTTGTTACTGGGGTTGCTAAGGCTAACCTGTGATCCTCCTGTCTCAGCCTCCCAAGTACTGGGATTGCAGGCATGCTCCAGCATGTCTGACTGGCCAGGGGGTTTATCTTCTCTACCTACTACTTTTTTCAGTCACTTTTAGCTACTAGGTACAGCAGGATAAGAGCTCTTTATATAATGTATTAATTATTTTTGTCCCATGATGGCTAGAAAGGTGGGCCAGACATTTTGAGAGAGGTGTTTGGAAATAACTCAGTAAGTTATCACTGCCTGGTGTCTGTCGGGGTGGCTTCCAGACGCACATTTGGTCTCCGTGAGGGCCGTATTCAATGTTGTGAGTAGAAACTTGCAGCCCCAAGATAGAAGAATATGTTTGCATTTTGTGTTCTTTTATTTAGTTACAACTTCGCCATATAACTTTTTTATTTTTCAACATAACAGGCTAAAGGTTATTGAAAATGAATTGATACAGGCTTCGACAAAGAAATTTTCTCTGGAAAAGTTATACAAGGAGCCCAGCATCTCCAGTCTACAAATGGTGGATTGTTGCAAGAGACTTCTAGAACAGTCGCTGCCTTACCTGCAGGGGATGCACCTGTGCGTTTCCCACTTTTACTCCGTGATGCAAGACGGAGACCTTTGCATTCCTTGGAATTGGAAGAATGAGAAGCTGTGAAGTAACAGATCAGTTTTATTTAAGGGTAACTGTGAAACTTATTTAAACCCACCATTGGATAGAACAGTATTGTTTATGTCTCACAACAGCAAAGTTTCTAACTGCTGCTTTAAAAGTAGACATTTTTTAAATTAATTTCTGCTGGGAACCAGGTGTGGTGGCGCACGCTTGTAATCCTAGTACTTGGGAGGCTGAGACAGGAGAATCCAGGTTCTCGGCCAGCCTCAGCTGCTTAGTGAGGCCCTCCGCAACTTAGTGAGACCCTGTTTCAAAATAAAGGATAAAAAATAGGGCTGGGGGTGTAGCTTGGAGGTAGAATGCCCCTGGGTTCAATCCCCAGCACCGCCAAAAAAAATAATAATTTCTGCTAAGAAACTTGTTTTAAAAAGGTTTTGCCACCACCCCTCATTCTTATGGTGTTGATTGGCAAGGTTAGGTAAAAAGATATTTGAGGAAAAGAAAATATTCTTAGTGATACATACCGAGGGATTCTCTAAGAGTCATATATTTTTATATGAGTGAATGTCGGTTTGGGGCTGAACTGTGTGTGTGTGTGTGTGTGTGTGTGTGTGTGTGTGTGAGAACAGGTCTCGTGCACAGTACAGAGCTGAGGTACCACGTGTAACACAGTTCTACATGCATCATACTTACATGTCTGCATACACACGTTTCATAGGCAGCAGTGGACAGTTGATGTCCAAAACAGATGGTTGGCGAGTAGTAAAAATTAGATAACCAAATTTTGTTTAATAGAAAGGAAAAAAAAAAGGCAATTGAATATATGTATTGACATTGTCCTAAGTAGTCTGATAACTTGTTAATACATCTTTAGTGACAGAGGATTTAGTCTTAAACCCCTAATTTCTCCTACCCATTAAGACAGTATAAGTGTTGGGGCTAGGATTAAAACTCAGAGGTAGCACGCTTAGCATGCACGAATCCCTGGGTTCAATCCCCATCACCAAATAAAATATTGTAACTCATGGTAGCAAGAAACCAAAACAAACAACAACAACAAAAAAAAAAATCTGAGAATGACTTAATGAGGTTCTGCCTTGGTTTCATGGCAAACACTCTCCAGGAGAATCCTTGCCTGGTTCCCAAAGAGCTTGAGAAAGTTATCCTCCCGTGTGAACGAGTTCAGACCCCCTTCCCCACCCCTCCCGCCTCTTCCTCCCAGTGTTGGAAACCCTTTCTTTAGCTCTGGCCAGGTTGAAACCCCTGCGTCACCTCCCATTTTAGAAATACAAGGTAGCCTGTTGTGGTGGTACATGCCTGCTATCCCAGTACTTATGTGGGAGGCTGAGGCAGGAAGATTGCAGGTTCGAGGCCAGCCTCAGCAATTTTTACCCTCGGCAACTTAGACCCTGTCTCAAAAAATAAAATAGGGCTGGAGGTGTATCCCAGAGGTAGAATGCTTCTGGGTTTAATCCCCAGAACCACGAAAAGAGAAATACAAGTTAACCCCAAGTGGTTAATGGTGCCCCAGCCCGGAGAGTCCCGGCCCTGGCTCCAACCTGTCTCGGACCCTTCGCCAGAGCCCAGGCCTCGGCCCCCTCTCGAGAGGACTGGGCGGGTCCTGGGTCAGTACAGCATTCTTGGGGAGCTCTCTGCTAAAGATCAGAAAGGAGTTTTTTCCATAATGCGTTAGAATGTAAAGGTGATATTCAAATCAGTTCTTGAAGTATGTTTTAAGTTTACCTGAAACACCCAATACTTAAACACCCTACATGCCAATGTGTGCCCGAGAGAAGCACGGGTTTGTAATTACTGTCTGTGCATGTCTTCCGCTTCAGCCTTTGTCTCACCGCTGTATTTAACGTGTTGTTTCTAATGCACCGAGTGTTGCTGCCGGTGAAGATTTTCCACAGCCAAATAATGGGAGTGGAAAGTTCCTCAAAGATTTTATAAGATGATTTATTGGGGAATCAGGTTTGCAGTGTTGTTCTCAAATCAACTAGCATAGACTCATCAGTAATATGGTATGAATTGGATGTCTCAAACTGTTACATAATAAATAAAACCCACATCATCCAGGGAACTGTTTCTTGTTACCCAGTTAGTAGTAGTTTCACAATGTCGCCATATGTTAGAAAAGTACAAGGCATTGGTGACCTGTCTGCCTGTTTGAGTTCACTTTCCAGTCCAACCTAAAGGAAAACCCTGTCCCACTGCCGAGAGCGGCACAGAGCAGCCCGGCCTCAGACCGCAGCTCCGGCGGCCCGAGGGAGAGCCAGGCCCCTCTGTGCCCAGGCTACCCAGCAGGAAGGCGACTGCCCCGAGACGGGTCTCCGTCGGCCCCTCCTCATGAGGCCTCCACCCCGGGCAGCCTCCCTGGACTGAGAGGTGGTGGGCCTTGAGGAGTGGGGAGGAGGCTCCAGGGCCAGCTCACGTTGGGGCCCCCAGCCAGCTCAGTCCCTGACCCCGCGCTGATGCCCCCAGACTAATCATTCCCGTCAGCATCCTCGCGGCCGTTATCTAAGGAGAGAGATGTGTTTTCTTAGGGTTGTAGGCTCACCCCACGTGAGGCCGGGGACCGCGATCTCAGGGCATGGCAGCGGGAGGCAGAGAGGGGGAGCACGTGGGCTGTGCGCCTCACATCACGGAGGCCACAAGCGGGAGAGGAGAGGGAGCGGGCAGGGGGAGGAGGGACCATCTATGTAACCTCCAAGGCCGCACCCTGCGGGCCCACCGGGCACAGCTGGCCCCCGACTGCAGTTACCAAGAGGCGGAAGTTTCCATTCATGTCTCGCTAACACAGGCCCTGGCCTAGACCCGGTGTTCGCGTGCAGCATGATCTGGAAATTTCTGGGTCAGCAGGACAAGCAGAGAGACTTGGGGAAAGGCAGTGGAGCAGGAGGGGCAGTCCCTGTGTGTGGATACCAGCGCCGGTGCCCCCCTTTTATCTGACCCCAAATGCTGGGGGGGCATTCAGCTTTGGGGTGAAATCCTTGGACTTTTCCTTTCTTCTCCATCTTCTCCACGACGCAGCAGGGAGCAGCCAGAAAGCTGCCGCCTGCAACCACTGGCGTGGTGGCCGCCAAGGGCCACCCACCCTTCCGTCAGTGCGTGGGTTCCCGGTGGCTCAAGGCTGCAGAGATGCCTTCCCTCGCAGTGCTCAGGGCCAGAAGCCTGGAGTCAGGTGTCGTCGGCAGGGCCACTCCTCCTGGACGTGGGCCACCTCAGCCCACGTGGGCGTCTTGCTCCATCACCTCCGGGTCTTCCCTGTGTCTTCTGCCTCTGTCTCCAAACTCTCTCTGCCTCCCCAAGAATAGAGGGCCCCCGGACGGCCCAGGGTACACACCTCTTCTCAGGAGCAGGAACCGTGCTGTATAATCACAGACCTTGCCCTCAACGCTGTAGGACTCGGGACTGTCACTCAGGGTCGCCATTCCCAACCCTGTACTTGGTGCCCGGTAGGCATGCCGCAACCCCTGCTGTGTGTATCCCAGGACTTCGCAGAGAAAGCCCCCATCTAAGCCCGGCGTGGTGGCGCACGCTTGGAATCCCAGTACTTGGGAGGCTGAGACTTAAGGATCCGGGTTCGTGGCCAGCCTCAGCTACCTAGTGAGGCCCTCTGCGACTTAGTGAGACCCTGTTTCAAAAAATGAATTAAAAAAAAAAAAAAAACTAGGGCTGGGGGTGTAGCTCGGAGGTAGAATGCCCCTGGGTTCAATCCCCAGTACCGAAAAAAAAAAAAAGCCCACCATCTGCGGGCATGTGTGGAGCCACAGAGGCCCGGGCAGGGCTCACACTTTCTCTTCCTGCGAAGACATTATTTCCCATTTACTCACGCCCCCAAAGGCCGGCCTTGGACCTGGCCTGCCCGGTTCCTTAGTCCCAGCCTCTGGCCTTCCTAATTGCCGGCTGTGAGCTTTCCTGCACGCGCGCTGCTTTCCTCTTCACCTTGGCCGCTGGGTTGCAGGCAGAGCAGGTGCAGGCCTCGGGTGCCAGGCCCGGGTTCATTGCCCGGCTCCCAGCCCGCCCTTGGTACGCCCTGGCAGGGAGTCCCGCGGCTCTGCTCCGGGGCCAGTGCGGTGCCCCGCTGGCTCGGCAGAGGGCGCTGCAGCCGCTGGCCGGGTCTGTGTGCCACCGGGCACGCCTAACCTGCCGCCCCAGCCTTCTGGCTGCAGGCACCGTGCCCCAGGTGACCGCTAGGGGCGGCTGGGCCAACACCCAGCAACGTGACATCCACTGCACCTTAAAGGTGAATCTGGAAAAACACCCGTAGCCCACCTCCATTGGACCCACGATCCCGGAACGCCAGGCGTGACCCTGGGGACCGGCACCGCGCGGGGCGAGCTGGCCGCCAGCCTCGGGCTCCTGGCCACAAGCTGGAGGTTGCTAGTAACACCCACCATGGCAGCCGGCCAGGGTTTGGGGAAAGCTGTGGCTACCTAAGCCCCACACCCCGAGCTGGGGTCTGGGGAAGGAGGGGGCGCACACCACAGGCACCCACAGCTGCCGTCCCCACCCTTGGGAACCCCACGTTCCTGAGGCTCCGAGCACAGCTCCGAGCGCCCGGGATCCTCGGGGTCCTGTGGCCGCCAGATTAATTTTCAAGCTGCTCTGTCCCTATAATTCCTGCAGAGACCCATGTCCTCTGAGTCCTGGCTCCGCTCTTCCGCCACCTAACAGAGCATCAACTGTCAATGGCCCCCCGTGCAAAATTTAAGAAGAAAAACATCTGCGGGTGGCTATTTCTGGTTTATTAACAATTTTAGGCTTTTATCCCCACCTAGCTAATGCAACTTTCTCCCTGAGGCAGAATAATGAGATAGGGTTCCCCACCACCACCACCACCAGGAGATTCCAGCTCTGTTAGCTGCAATCCATCGGTGCCGGATGAGAATATTCTGGGAAATACAGTGTTTTATTCATTAGAAGCACCAAGCCGGGCGTGGTGGCGCACGCTCGTAATCCCAGCATTCGGGAGGCTGAGACCAGAGGATCCAGGTTCGAGGCCAGCCTCAGCTACCTAGTGAGGCACTCCGCAACTTAGTGAGTGAGACTCGGTTTCAAAATAAAGAATAAAAAATAGAGCTGGGGGTATAGCTCGGAGGTAGAATGCCCCTGAGTTCAATCCCCAGTACCAAAAAAAAAAAAAAAAAAAAAAAACACCAAAAATGTGTAGGCTTCACAAGAGGACACAGAGGCCTCGTCTGGGCGGATGAGGAGGGTGGGTGGCTCTGAGTCCCGAGAGGCGCTCAGTTGGACTCGCTTCACTTTCACAGGGTGCGGGCTGGGACTGAGGAGGTAGAAGAGAAGGAATAAAATGCAGGCAGAAAGGAGACGGATTGGGAGGGAAAGGAAAACAGAGCTTGCTCATCCTTAAAAAGCCAGGCCCATTCACAGTGGTCTGACTCCATATTGGAAATCCCTAAGGTGGTTTTTCAGAGCTCCATTTGCCTCTCAAAAGGAAGTCACACACCCCACACCCCAGACTTCCTGTCTCCTCTCTCGGAAAGGCCTACCTAAAGTTTTTTCACCTTTTTTTAGACCCCAAGGGTGGAGGACCAATATCCCATGCTGCCCCAGGTTCCCTATTCCCCGCCCGGGACCCCTAAGCGATGCAGCCCCTCTCCAGGTGTGAGCGCGCGCTCTCTCTCTCTCATCCAAGATCCCGGAGACTCCCGAGGTGGCCTGTGCCCTTTCCCCTGTATACCTGTCCGTTTCCCTTAAAATAAAACTTCTGCCTTTGTCCCTGTCTGGCATGGGTTGAAATTCTTTTCGCCATGGAGGCCAAGAACCCACAACAGGATGTGCTGGGCAGGAGGGCGACCTTCTCAGAACAAACCAGTGAGCACGGCCCGTGTCTCTTAGAGTGGGGCCCACAACCCAGGGTGGAAGCTGGAACTCCCCTCCAGGGCAGCCTCAAACACTGGGACAAGGCCAGGCGTGCTGGCGCATGCCCGTAACCCCAGTACTTGGGAGGCTGAGACAGGAGGATACAGGTCTGAGGCCAGCCTCAGCTACCTAGTGAGGCACTCCACAACTTAGTGAGACCCTGTTTCAAAATAAAGAGTAAAAAATAGGGCTGGGGGTATAGCTGGGAGGTAGAATGCGCCTGGGTTCCATTCCCAGTACCCTAAAATAAAAACGGAGATATGTCAGGAAAGCAAACCAACCTGGATACAAGCCTTACCCTTGGTCCTGTTTAAAATTACATCTCTATGTGTCTCATCCCTCCAGAAAAGCCCCCCCAAAAGAAGAAAAATTTTAAAAGCTGCTCTTTTTCTCGCTTTTGCTGTCTGTACTAAGATAAGGTGCTGTTTGAGGTTTTGTTTGTTTTGTTTTTTAATCTCAGCCAGTCTTAGCTAAAATATAAACCTCTTTAAAAAAAAAAAAAAAAAAAGAGCTGTAACTCTTTAAAGTCCAGGCCACTGCAAAACTTAGACCTCTGTGAGATGTGATCAAATACAGGGTGCACTGCAGTTAAAGGGGTTTTTTTGGGGGGGTGGGCAGGAAAAATGTTTTGAGACAGTAGTGGTGCTTGCCTGATGTCTTCAATTGCAGAGGTAATCTACAATTTTTTTTTTTTTTTTTTTTTTTTTTTTTT